>JAWWEM010017183.1:0-21832 GCA_035582935.1 Ormyrus thymus | reverse complement strand
AGAATCAAAATTTTACAAAATTTAAAAATAAAATTATAAAATCTTGGTAAAAATGATATAAATTATTTTTACGTGGGGCTGCAACGAAAACGTTCGTAGAGAGACTAAAACCTTCGCAAAGTGCACAAAAAGACACATATTTATTTGTTAATTTAATTTTGACACACCATTCCCAATACATACAATTTTCATGAAACAACAAACGAATCATCGAATAAAACAAAACTCGTCCCCAATTCTCCGAGCGCAATGAATCTCCCAAGAATCAAGCAGCGTCCTGCCCCGCGCCAATCCTAATGCCCTCCTGAAATCACAGGCCGCACGCGAGAGCCCTCTTTGCGCGACGGAATCAATCATAATTTTCGCACTTATTAAGACATTAATCAGCGGCGGCGCTGCACAGTTATGCGCTCGCCTCGCGTCTCGCCTGCCTCCTCGAAAAAGCCACGCGCCTCCTCCCGCCCGGCAGCGATTCGCCGCGGTCCCGATCTGTCGCTCTCGCGTGAGAATCGCGCGGCGTGCGAACCTCGCCTCGAGCTTGAACTTGAGCTTTAGCGCCGCGCCTGGGTTTTACGGCCGCGGCGCTGCACATGTCAACGAGGGGCTGTAAACCTCGGCGCAGCCCGATTTGACGACGCGCTCGTTCCGCGTCGGCCGAGTCGGGCGGACGTAATTAATCGGCGACGGATCGCGCCGGCGACTTTTGTCGCGGATTGGCGGCCGAGGCGCGGGATTAAGATCTCTCTCCGCGCGGCGGTTTCGCAATCTGAGAAACGGCGAGGAGCGTCGACGAGCCTGCGAAAATTGTTTACTTCGGATCGCGGAGAAATAAAAATCAATTAAGAGTTTCATAGGAGTGCTAAGTGCGGCTATCTCCGCGACGGAGTTTACGGGGGGAGGATTGTTGTAATTTAATTCTTATCGCATCTCGAGTCGCGCACCGTTATAGAACTTCTTAAAGCGCGAAATTGTTCCTTAAACAGCTGCCGGGCAATGAAAATGTTTTATTTAAGAAAACTGCTAGCGACGCTGGATTTTTTTTAATGAATCAAAGATCATTTAACGAGAAAAGTACAGTGGAAAATTTTTAAAGATAAAAACATATCTTTAATTCAAGTACCTTCTATCTCGAAAAAAACATCGAGCGGCTGAAACGAATGAATCGGCCGCGGAAAACCTGACGAGCGAGGCGATCGGAATCGCAGAAAAAAAGCGAGAAAAGCTGAAAGCCACGTTATATACACCTCCCCCCTGCCGGTAAAAAGCAGAAAAACTCTGAATTTCCAGCGGCGACCCCTCGACTTTTCTCTCTCTCTCTCTCGGCGAGCCCCTTAAATTTCCATCGCTCGTCAATTACTCCGCATTTTTCCGATGGGCATCGGAGGGGCCTCCCTCCCCCGGCAGCGTCCTTAGCAGCGCCGAGGCAAAAAGCTCCGGAGCGCACAATTAACGGCAGAAAATCTCGGCGCGCGGCACTTTCATAAAGCTCGCGCCGCGGCGGCCGCTAATGGGCAGCTTAACGTTCGGACGGATCTCTCCTCCTCGCGGCGCAGCTTCTCGGAACGTGACGTCCCCTATCGACGCGCGGGCTGACGTTTATGGTCGCGCCTCGCCGCGGTTACAAGGTGTGAAAGTCGCATCGTATCGATAATCAAACGGCCGAGACGAGGCGGGGGGGACGGGGGGAGGGGGGACGGGGGGGAACGAGTTTGCACCGAGGAAGATATCGCCCGGTAGCGCCTCAAACGATTGACCACCTGGCCGAGCTGGATAAATACGTGCAGGCCCGAGTATCGGCTGCGACTCCTGCCTTTCTCTCTGCGGAGAGCTGAGTTTTTTTCTGGTTTTTTGAAAAGTTGAATTGTTTCTCGACTGTTTACATCGGGAGATGAGGGATCGTTGAACGCGGCATCGAGCGTTGGCCCGCGTCGAGGTGAATCGCAGCTTATTGTTCGTAAATTTTTCGCCCGGAACGTTAAGCCTGCGCGTCTGTTGATAAATATCCGCGCAAAGGAGGAGGCTGCCAAAATAACCGCGAAACCGCGGGCCGACAAAACTTTAGAGGAGAAGCTTGAATTTCGCTCGCTTAGCAGCTTTAAATGTAAATACCGCTACGGGATAAGCTCGATTTTTCGCCGACGCGCTCGGCGGTGGTAAATGTTTCGGGGCGCAGAGTATCGTATCAGTTTTTTACGGCACGGCTGCCCGTGTAAATATGTGAAATGTACTTAAATCATGAGGGCGATAAATCATCCAATTCTTTGCGAGTCATTTAACACTTCTTATCATCCTCCCCCTTTGGGTGCATATAAGTGCACCGAGTGCCTGTAAATTGATTTATGGGACGCTTATGGAAAAGCTATTTATTTACCGTAATAAAGACATCTAAAGTATTCCGAGATAAGTTTTAATTTCGCCGTATTGCCAAAGGAATTATTTAAGAGCGAAATAAGAATGTGAAAGCGAAGCGCGCGAGAGCTTAATTTCCTCGAATCCGTACGCTAGCTCGAAGTGAACCTTCGACGGTATCGCGATAAATAAAAGCCGATTACTTCACGAATTCGCTAACAGCCGTGGAATGCGGCGGAAATCGGGATAAAATTAATCACCGCGGCATCGCCCGATTAAACCCGCCGCCGGTAAATCTGAGTCAGTCCGCGCGGCAGCAGTCACGTTCCGTCAACACGCGACGCCGACGGCCGACGTAAATATAGCCGCTGACGATGTCGAGCGCATTTATTAAAACGAGTTCCCGACGGCGTTTAATTCGCGAGGCTGGGTAATTGTTCGGCGGCGGAATTAACGGGGCAATTATCGCCGACGCCTATAAGCTCCGACCGAGTGAATGCTTATAAATTTCTGACGATTAGTCCCGCCGCGACGGTGTGGCTCAATCGCGGCTGCGGGCTGCTTGCAAAAATCTGATTAATCGGCCGCCGCGACGGGCGATTAATTACCCGCGACGCGCCGCGGCGAGTGTAATTCTTCGCTGCTTCGTTGGCGGGAAATTTAAAGGTTATTAGAATAAATTATCTGTGAAGTCGCAGCTGATTTATAAAAAAAGCAGGCTGTATTCTCTCCAGAAGTCGTTATATGTAGTTTTGGTACAAAAAAAACAACGACTCGCGGATAAAAGAGCGCCTTTTCCCCGGTGAAAGAAAAAACCTGGCTTTTTAACAGCACTTCAGCTCCTGAAAATTGCGCGCTAATTTGCAAAGTAATCCTAAGCCTACACCTGGAAAGGTTTCGTGCGCAAAAATGCGCCAGGCAGGAAATATAATACAGACCGGCACTTGTGCAGTACTCGAGAGAGAGAAAGCGCACTGAGCTCTCTTACGCAGACTCTCGTCGTGCGCGAGAGTCCCTTGCGCGCGCGCCTCGGAAAAGGCTGTTGCGCGAAAAACGAAAAAAAAAATAAAGGAACGAGCACCGCCGAATAAAAGAGCATTGTGCCCGCTGAACGATGACGGTTCGCTTCGCTAAGGGAATGTTTTTGTATTACGCGTGGTACCGAGGCTTTGGAGGTAAGTTTGGGGGAAGAATGCGAATTTTTCGTTTATTTTTATGACTTGGGAAGAGCAGTTAAGAGAACGAGAAGTTTTTGTTTTAGAAATTAATCTATTCGCTGTATATTTTAAATGGCCGGTTGGTATCATCTTGGCTTAATGAATGAATTTTGGATAGTGGTTTTTATTATCAAAGTAATACACCAATCGATTAAGACTCGCGAGTTCAGTAAAACGACGCCAACCATACAACTCATCCAATGAACTTCCCGCTCCAAACGACTCAAATCCAAGTGACTCCGCCTGGAAGCCCGGCAAATCAAAGCCGAGCGCAGAAAATACACCCATCCCCCCGGTCACGTAAATAATTTCCTCGTCCTCCTGAAAAGCTGGCCGACCCGGGGAATCCCCGCTCTGCATTCGCGCGCCTCGCGTCGGAACAATGGCCCGCCGCGCGCGCCGTTACGAGCGCGATTCCAATCTAATCTATGGATTATGACGATTTACAGGCTCGCGGGCCGCCGTCGTTATTATATCGCGGCTCGAACAATGCGGGGTAATCTGAAATCAGGGGGCCCCGCGGTAATGCTTCTTCCTTTTTCTTTTTTCTTTTTTTTTCGCAGAGTAGGAGCTCGGCTCGCGTGCCGGGTAATGACGATTAACGCGCTTCGGCGTAATTCGTTCGCGCGACGAGTCGCCGTTAATGAGCCGTTGCGAAAGAGCTGCGGAGCGCGGAAAAATCGAGGGACATTAGGTGAATATTAGCGGGGACTCGGGCTTTTTGAGGGAGATTTGTGGCGGCTTTTATCGGCTGCTGGGAATTGTAAAGGGGGAGGGGGGGGATTAATGAAGGGTTTAATTGCGGATTCGAATGAGATGATGGAAGAGCGATTGGTGAATTAAGCGTATTATTAATGACTAGCAAATACTTTACAGTCCTTAAAGACAATTAGAAAGCTAATTAATTAATAATAATTAAAACAGTTTACAACCAAACTCGAGAAAATCGAGGAAACATTTCCTTCAATTGACTCTAATTACGTTAGAACTATTATCTACTAAATTAAACAGTTTTGCCTGCGAATGAAACTCCTACTGCATTCGTCGAGTTTATCGCTGCGATTTTTCAGCCAGTCATTTCTAAAAAAAGATTCTTTTCTAACGCAAAAGAAATTATGTTTCATTTACAATTTATTTAAATAAAAGTTTAAATCAAGTTCATTATAGTGCATATAAATATCCTAATTACTGCGCTTGCACATAAATCCCAATGATACGTCTACCTGATGAGTTTTACGATTATTATCTTCATTAGCGTAATGAATGTATTAATTCATTAATTATTCATTAATTTAATTAATCCGAATAATATAAATAGTACTTATAAACTAATATTGCTAAATAAAATACTGGTTATGCAATATAATTTAATCCCAAAGTAATCAAGATTTTTAAATTAACGTAGTTCCTTTTCAAAGCAGTATACCTCCTGCTTTAATTTTCATTTCTTCATCCATACGAATAAAGAATTTCCGCACAATACTTACTCAACCTTCCCCCGACGAACCAAGTGTTCCTTCAACACCGAAAGCATCGCATCTATCAAAATCCTCTCCTCCTCCCTGAAAAAAGTAGCTCCTCCGAAAAAGAAATCTCCTGAAAAAAAAAAAAAAGGAACGAACTCGCACGAAGCATTCCCCTTAGCAGCAGCGCAGCAGCAGCAGCAGCAGCAGCAGCAGCAGGCAGCAGCTCAAAAGGATAACTTCCTGCTAGCGATAAAATCTGCGCACGGCCGATGCGCGTCCAAGAGCCGCGGCTACTTCTCGCGCCGCACGCCACCTATTATATGCCTGCAATCCCGCGAATTCATCCGGAAATTTATCGGCGCCTCGGCGGCTCTCTCCCTCGTGCCGATTACTTTGCACCCGCCGCTGCCGCCGCCGCCGCCGCCGACGACGACGCTCTGCGTATACACGCCGAGAGGCCGACGCCACGGGAAATCCGCCGTTGATACTCGACGCCGCGCGCGTCCATTACCATCGGGGCTACGGGGCTAATTAAAATTAATAAATCCCCCGCGAGGCGAAGAAGATACCCACCCGCCGACGCGGCTTATATCATTCCCCGATAAAGCGAGAATCACCCGAGGACGCGGCGGAGGGTGTAATTAGATCGACGCGGCGGGGGAAGACCTCCGGATCGGGGAGGCGGCGCGGAAGTAAATTTCTCCTCGTTTCCATTACATACGCGCGGCGTATTATTATTCGCCGCTCTCGCAGCGACGGATAATATTAGGCCAATTCGACCACTCGGACCGAAATGCCTTCCGCGCGGCATTCCAGCGATTCCAGAGGCGGCCGGTGCGCCTTCCGCCCTCTGCCAAAAATGCAAATAAAATCAGCTCTCGGCTCGCGCTCGCTCGCTCGGCAGTTTAAAATCCCCTCCCCCCCCCCCTCCCGCGCGCGGCCGGCGGCGGCCCATAAAATCAAAATGTACACAATGCGCGCGCATCCCCCTTCGGCCGCGCGCGCCATAACTTTCCCCGAAGACCCGGCGGCTCGCGTAATGGGCCGCGCGTCTGAATGCGTTGCATAATCGTGGGATCGGCTCGCGCCGCCGAGATATAAATAGCGAAAATCAGGCTCTCTCCGCGCGCGAGCGGCTCCGAGAGCCTCCCACGCGACAATGCAGCGCGCGCGCGATGCGCTACGAGCGCCTCTCTGGCCCGCAGCCAAGCCGAGAGAGAGAGAGCCGAGCCTCGGCTCTCCTGGCAACACACGAGCAATGACCCTGATCTTGAACTCGTCTGCGAGCCGAGAGCATTTGACGCCTTCTTATGTGCAAGCCCGAGCCTCTCTGTACACATGCGCGGATACCGTACGGAGAGACGGAGCCGAGGATGCGCCGATGCCCGAGCCGCTCGGGGGATCGCGGATTTTTGGCGAATTTTCGATCGAGGCCCGGGGAAATGATTCGCCCTCGAAGGTAATCGCACGGAGGACCCATTCTCGGGGATGAATTATTCGGCTGCCTGTAATACGGCGAAATAGGCCTCCCTCGAGATTTCGAGAGAATACGGAAGCGGGGCAAATCTTCCCGAAGCGGTGCATTATGCACGCCCAATCCGGGCGAGCCCGCGGGACTACCCGAAAACCGAGACCGACGTGCTTAATTATTCCGCGGTCGAAGCTCGAGCCCGGAGCTCGACGAGCGATAAAAGGTCGGAAAAAAAAGGACAGCGACCGAGCTTAGAAAAGCTCCTCCGCGGCGAGGACGCGCAGCCGCGGGAGAGGAATCTCGCGCACACGCGAGAGAGGGACGGACAGGCGCGCGCGCGCTGCGATCCGCCGTTCTCGGAATTAGATAAGTCCTTTAAATTGGCGATCGGATCGCTCGGGGCGGCAGGCGGTGCGCCGCTGCCTGCGTCCTACATGCGAGACGCGCGGGCTCGGGACGTACCGGTCGCACGCCAGGCGCGGCGCAGGTTCAAGGCTGCGCGCGGCGGGCCTCGGCGAAGATGACGACCGACGGCGGCGCGCAGGAGCGACTTTTGGGGCTTTCTCGTTCTTATCGACGCTGGGCAGTGGCGGCTTCGTCGCTTTGCGAGCGACGCGCGCGTCGGGTGAAGAGTCGGGTCGGGACGGGGAGAAGAATGCCGGAATCTATCGCGAGAACTCGTTTTGTCAATACGGCCGGTCGCTCGCGTAAATTAGCGTTATCCCGATTACTCGGTTAAGTTATACATTCATAAGTAGAAACCATAATAAAGCAGCCTTTTTAACGGCGGCTAATTAAAGTTCAGCGAACAAGCGCCGCGAGAGTAAATTCAAATTACATTCTTACGGATTATATCCGCGTCACTGTATATCAGAAGCTTACTTCGGGGGGGAAGAGGGGGGGATTAAGAAATATGCGGAGTTAAATGTGGCTTTGCACAAGGTTGCACTTTATCGCCGCGCAAAGCGCGCAAAAAGGAGCGCGCGCGCGCCACCGGTCGCCGAGGCAGAAGTGTTTGCAGAGAAAATATAACGGGAGTCTAATTTTTGAAATGCATATATTATCGTACAGTTATAGCCTGCGTTGCGCCTCGCGAAATTTTGCATGCTTATGGCATTTGACTTCGCGAAGTGCGTATTATTCGTTGAACAAACGCAACATTGGCGCGTGTCGTTGATCCCGCGCGGCTTTTTTCAATTGCTTTTTCAAACTTCTAGGACAGTGTTTGCTTTGGCGTAAGGCAAGCTGGGAGCGAGTCGTTATTAAGGATGAATTTTGAAAAAGGCTTTGTCTGCCATATACGATTTCTATTGTTGGATTCGACTCGAAAGTCTGATAATGCAGTCATCGTTGTTTTAAATCAACATCCAAAGCCTTCGGGGAAGTAAGAAGTACAAGGAAGTAGTAAAAGAACGACTTCATTGATAAATTTGAATTTTGCGCCACAACGACCTGCGACTCCGCGAAGCGAATATCCTTCCGAAGCCGGAAACTTCAATTTCAAAACGATCCGCTACGCGATTATTCCGAGGATCCCCTTACAACTAGTTTTCCAGCCGCGGCGCGCGCGCCATTCCTATTTAATTAACACATTCAGCAGTGAAAACGGCGAGGCGAGTTCCGCTCCTCCCTGGAAAAAGCAAGCTCCGGCCGCGCCTGATGCAGAATACAAATAAGTTCGCTTTCCTTCGAACGGCGTCCCGGCGGCAGTCCCTGGCAACAAAGGCAAAAAGCAGCAGCAGCAGCAACAGTAGCAGCATTGTCGCTCCTTCCTCCCGGCCTAACTAGAACTGGCTCGCGCCAACTGTCGATCTCGAAATCTCGACACGAACGCCGTACTCTCTCCGTCGCGCCTCCGCCCGTCCTTTTTTCCAAGTCCTCGCTAAACCAGCAGCAGCGGCCGCGACGGCGGCAGCAGCACGAAGACGTTCTCGTTCGGTTCCTGGACGACTGTGTCTAACGGTTCCCTCTCTCTCTCTCTCCCTCTCGACCTTTCCGCACGAGCTGCACCTTACCTTATGTACCTCGATCGGCTAACCTCTCTCTCTCTCTCTCTCTCTCTCTCTCTCTCCTGCAGCATCTCTGGCTGCTACTTGAGGAAAACGCATGCGCGAGCCGGAGAGAAAGAGAGAGAGAGAGAGAGAGAGAGAGAGAGGATCCGCACACGTACGCGTATAACGGGGTCGTGTCACGGGCGCGCACGCCTTAATATCTAGCGACACGATCCGAGCCGAGCCAAGTGGGACGATTCTCGTGTTTCCTACTATCGCCGGGTACGTACACACCCCGAAACCTATGGGTCAAGCACATACACGACCGCTCATTGTGCGATTTTTACGACGCCGACGCCGAGGGGGGAGAGAGAGAGAGAGACGGGCCTTTTTTCTCCCCGCCGCGGGAGAGGAGAGCCGGCCTTTTGGGATCGTGAGACGATGCTGCCCATTCAATGGGACAACCTGCGTAAAAGTAGAACTGCCGCCGCGCGGGGAAATGGGACGGGCCGCGCGGCCCGCGGAATTGACATTTAAATTGAGAGATGTGCCTTTGCGAGAGGAGCCGTTCTCGGCGCTGCTGCCGGCTGGGTCGCGAGGATTTATCGAACGTCGTTGCGACTGACGGGAAGATGTGGTAATCTGAGTGGTACTTACCGCTTTTTCGGGAATGTTCGCTCGAGCGGGAAAATGAAGGTGCAACACAACGACAAGCGAACAATCATCGATTACGTCAACTTTTGTTTTATTGAATACAATAATCAAAGTGGTAACACTATGGTGGCGATACTGTTTTTTTTTTTTTTTTTTTATCTTTTCGTATAATAAAGGCATCGTACAAGCCTAATTTTTTCTGTTAATGATCATATCATCAAACCTCTTTTCCTGAGACGAAATACAAATGAAGTGATATAATAATATGTATTTTATTTCCTTTTATACGTAATATGTATATATTTATATATGTATAATAATATATATCAGATTGTTTTGCTGATTTACAGGTATTGCAAAAATTCATAATTAAAATCTGTGAGAAAGTTCATCTTGGAAGGGACGTTATATTCTCGCGTGTACTTGTGAGAATTTCCATTGTGTTCTTACATCGTGGTGTGTACGTGTACGTTTTATTTATTTTTTTTTTTTTTTATGTCTCTCATCTACGCGTAGTTATAATGCATCGCTCATAGTGAATTACAGATATACCTTTTAATAAAAAGCGTCCTTCGAGGGAAAATCACCGGCGCCAAGATCGCTGGATTTTCCGCCGGAGGAGCAACGATTCTTTCTATATTTATAAAAGCCGTCGTGGAATTTTCTAAAATTCCACCTCCGGGCATCTTGTGTTTTCTTAGCTAAAATCTACATATGTCTGCAGACGTATTTGTTTTTGTTTTTTTTTTTATTTCAAAACCTCTTCTATCGTTAAAAACTAGCAAAAAAAATTAGAGGGAAAGAAAAAGTCAGTTCGCTTTTGTCTTATCTATAAACTACGAAAAAAAAAAGAAACTTATTACAAAGATTGACGGGGAAACAGTGACGTCGTACACAAATCGGAGAAATCGTGATTTTTTTTTTTCGCTGGTACAATGAACACGTTGATTTACGCTTCGTTTACTTGCAACAATCGTTTTAGGTTTTTGTCATTTTCAAGTGAACACATGTACGCGGCAATGGAAAATTGAGCTAAAAACGGGACGATTCTGAGGATTTTCAGAGCGGAGGGGAGAAACGGCGCGCGGCCGCCCCTCCCCCCCGGCCAAGGTTTTAACACTTTCTCGACACTCCCTTTATTTTTTATATCACCCTTTGTTCTATAATATTTAATATACTCTTTCTTTCGCTCCTCTGCATACAATCATTCACTCTCTGGCGCAGCCTATATACGGACAATTTAAGTAACTAACATTCTCAAAAAAATAGGTTCTCCATTTTCCGTAAAAGTCTCTAGTCTCCCTAAACACACTTCGTGTCCCCCGCGACTCTCTCGATCGACCGCCGAAATAAAAAAATAGGAACTGTCGAACCCTAACTCTGCCGGTTGATTGCTTTCTTTTTTCTTTTTTTTTAAATTTCCGCTGAAATTCAGCCTTTCGCTTGCGAAAACTTGTAAAAATACCGTCTCTCGATCGAAAGAAATGAAAAAAAAGTGGACGCTTATCGATAATTGCTTAATTTAAGATTCAAAAGCAAAGATGAAATATCGAACGAGAGGCTGGATTTCGACGGCACTGACACGATTTCATTTCCCTTAAGTGTACAAAGAGCTTACTTATTCGCTCTCGCGTTATTTGCGCAATGGCAGTTCCAGGGTCGGACAAGACTTTTCGGCTGCGAAACGCCCAAGTTTGAGGGACTCGCTCGGAAAGTCGTCTTCGCTTTCTCGCACAGACCGATTTTTTTCTCAGCTTTTTTTTCTTTTTTTTTTTAATTATCAGACGTGAAAATGAAAACGGTGAAGGAACGTAAGTACTTTTGATTTCATAAGGGTGAGAACGATCTACATGAGTCATACAAAGAGTTTTGTATTATAGACTTTTCTGAATTGTACAGATCTCTAGCGAAATGCGACATTGAATATTATGACCTAATGAAGAAAGACTTTAAATTACAAAAATAATGGATTTGATATTTGCGATTACATGAGTAGTTTATCCTTATATAAAAAGTAACAATTGACATTGTTTTAAAAGTAAGCACGATACTCTAAAACTGTAGTCTAACACTCGTGAATCACCATCCTCGTGAACTAAAGAAACGATGGATCTGCTTATATCGATAAAGTTCTTGCAACGTACACGTAGACATGTATATATGCATATATACATGAGCAACTGATAAAGTGAGAATTGAACAATCCATGACAGAGCGTTAAAAAAAAGTCGATAAAAAATAAAAGTTTTCGGAAAAAGCATACTTACAGAAGATGTCTTACACTTAAACTTTGTACTCGTGTATGTGTGCAATTTGTAAAAGCAGAATAAAAAGAAAGGTGACTGTGAACTGGCTTGATTCTCAATTGCACATTGCCAAAGTCTGCCCTTTTTCTACGACTCGGAATGTCTTCAGAAAATTTGCATTGTTCGTCAAAGCAATGTCAGACCCAATCTTAATCTAAGTTTGGTTCTCGATTATTCAACTCGACTACACGTGTTTAAGTTGTATTTACTAGAAGGCGGAATATCAATCCTGTCTTTTCGTTAAACCTGTTAATGCCTCTCTTACTCTTAAGGTAATTATCTCTACTAACAAATTAAGCCTACTCACTGAGGGTTGATGCTAATGAATGGTGCGCGACGAAACAAGATCTCTAAGCATTGAAATTCAACGGATACAATTCGTTCAGCGGGTGTTTAAGTCATGTTAATACTTCACGTTAGACGCGTTAAAAAATATTACCATACTTAATAAATCAAAGAATGACATGAATCGTTCTTTACATGATGATGACGTACGGCGATATTATTTATATAAATATTTCATTGTTTGCTTTTATTACAATCAGAGTTAAATTCATAATAGTTTGCTCGTGATTATGTACAGAGACATTGAAACGCTTCATGTCGTGCTTTTTTTTTTCATGTCTAGTGATAAATTGTAAAATCTTTCACTAATAATAGTTTATAAAAGTAAATAAGCTTAAAGTATCTTTGTATATAATTAACATAGTTACTTTTCTTATGTATAAGAAATGACAAAGGTATAAAATTATTCTCCATTCGTTTGATAAGATTAATGAAAAACACTACGCAGATTAATCAACCAATTGTACAACATTGAGGTTAAAAATTTTTCAAATCTTTAGAGTTCTTCTACCTTTTAACAATGATTTATATCATACAGCGTTTAGTGATCCGCCTTCAATCTAACATATCCAAGCATAATTCCTCCATAAAATCGATCTAGCATCAATCCAACACTACTCTACAAACCTACCAAAATCAGAAGGGGGGCTTTTATCTTTTTAACTCTACAGAACGGATATTAAACTAACAAGCGACAACACCCAGGTATTAAAGGCTTGGGTCCAGCCGTCGTTAACGACCTTCCGAAAGGCTTCGCCCCTCGCGGCGACAGGCGCATTACTCAGGCAGTACGCAGCGAATATAGAAAAAGGATCATCACCGGAAAACTTACGAAGCAGCACACGCAGATCAGAGTGTATAAAAACGAGGGGCAATAAATAAAAGTCGGCGGTGCGACGGCGGCCGCGGCGGCGGAGGTCAGCGGGGTTGCCGCCCCCGCGGTGGGGGCGCCGGGGGTGGCGGCTCAGCCCAGGCCGGCCCACTGGACGAAGTCCGGCACCTCGCGGACCGGCACGTCTCGCGCCAGGGCCTTCACCCTCAGATTGCGGTCCTCCGTCAGCAGCACCACGTCCCGCTTCAGGCGCCGCGGCTGGCCCTCCTCTGCAACAAGGTTGAAAGGCGCGTTAGACTCAAGTTCGGGGGCTCGGATTTGGGAAGAGGAAGACCGGTAGCGGTATCGCTGATTCGCTTTAATCTTGACTGCCTTATTAATGCAAATTGAAAGTGGGGAATTGACGCGAAGACCGCTTCCGCGCGTCGGCTCGCTAAGTATGTAGACGTTTGAATCCTGTTATATAGGTCATTAAGCAGCTCGTATGACTTCTGCTACTTCGCGCTTAGCATAGAATGATGTTTGACTTCAAATGCGTTCTTACATAAACATGACTTGGGCACGAAGCTCGGCAAAGGGTCAAAAGGAGTTAATAAGACAACGGGTTTCTGCCCATTTTTATGAACTTTCCAAGTAGTTTTTACATTATCTCTACTTTACTTAGAAACGGCTGAAACACGTTTTTCAGCCTCGGCGAGTCTCAACTCCGCGGAAATTGTACGTTATCCATTTATCTCCGGAGAGGATTCGGAAAGTTCAGCGATGCAATAATAAACTTGTCATAAATGTATCTTCGAAGCAGCGGCGAGAGCGCCAAATCGCAACGCGATTATTCCGCGGATAAATGCATCGAGAATGTACGAGCGGTCTTGATGTGCAGCCGCGGCGGTCATTTTTAAACCCGTCGATCGAGCGCGCGCGCGCGAGTTGTACGCTCGGCAACAATCTGGCGCGAAGTAAAAAGTCCAACTCACCGGTACTGTGCTGCTGATCCTTATTTGATTTGCATATGCTTAGGCACGTGGCAAGGATCCTGTCGTCGTTCCTCGTCAATCCATCCTGCGAACAGAGCCAAGCAAGCGCATCCGTTACGAGCCGCGAGGAAGCACCGCCGCCCGCGGCGGCGATCGTCCCCGAGCGGGGACCCCGGCTTACCTGGCAGACGTCCTCCTCGACGGTGAAGGAGCTCGAGGTGAGCACGGTGCCGCGCGTCGTCAGGCACCTGATGGCCGGGTTCCTGCTCCTGGCGAAGGCCAGGCCGGCCCTCGCGTTCTCGGCGACGCGGGCCACGTGCTCGGGGTCCATGGCGGCGCGCGAGCCGGGCCCGCAGTCGCGCAGGTCCGCGCCCTTCGACAGGCCCTCCAGCTCGTTCAGCACTGCAAGCAGGGAAAGGTCGTCGATTAGCGGTGGGGGCGGGAACGATTGCCGGCGGACGTGATCGCGGGAGGGATCTTCATCGGGATTGAAATTAGGTTTGGATTAAAATGCTAATTTCTTTCGAAAGGGGGAGGGGGGAATTAAGAAGGTTCTCGGGAGACGCCCTGGCTGGATTTCGAGAGGGTTTTAATTCCTTTGGAAGTGTCAAGCGCTCGGACTGAAGAGCAATTAGTTTTGATTAAAATTAGGGGGGGGGGGGGCGACGGTCAATCGGGAAATGCACTTTTTTGTAGACATAAAAATGGTTTTTGCGAATTTCAATCAGTCCTTTTCATCTCCCTGACGATCGCGAATAAAACGCACGCCAATAACGAGACAATAATTCCACGAGCGCAACGCGCTTGTCAGAAGGGTCAGGCGGCTCCGGCGCCGGGGGCCGTAATTGATAGAGCCATAAAACGAAATAGTATAGTTTTAACAGTCGAGCATAAAAGACGAGCGCAATTTTGCCCGCGCGGGGGGGGAAGGCAGGATAGCGCGGCTATCTCGCCTGCGAAATATGCAATTTCAGTCGGACGTAGCAGTCGCTCGCTTTTCGGCTCAGGGGGTGAATTTCGATGCGCGTCGACTCGAATTGCCGGCTTTCTTCGCCCTCCCCCGAGGGACCGAGGAACGACGAGGTGCCGCTCTCTCCCT
Organism: Ormyrus thymus; assembly: GCA_035582935.1. Taxonomy (NCBI): domain Eukaryota; kingdom Metazoa; phylum Arthropoda; class Insecta; order Hymenoptera; family Ormyridae; genus Ormyrus; species Ormyrus thymus. The sequence continues at coordinate 7,128 of JAWWEM010017183.1, read as the reverse complement.
CTCTTATCTACGATTTTTATCGGCCGACCCTCTAGGACTTTCAATTCCGATCTTTTACGAGTCGGGGGGGCGGGAGACACCCGAGCTGTTACGGTCAGGAGGATCAGCACTTTATTACGCGATTTGAATAATCTTGGGTGTCATCGCACTTTTTGGGGGGAGTAGTGCTTGAATTTTCGGTAGGCTGTAAATATTTATGAATTCTATACGGGTTGTTACGAGACGGGTATCGCGTTTCGTTTATGTTGCTAAGAGGTAGCGCGTGAAGATTAATATTTACTGAAAGACTGTTCTGAGTGGGTACGCTGAGAGAGAAATTTGATCGAATCAACTAAATATAAATTTTGATCAACTCAATAGTTTGTGAATTGAAGTCCATCAGGTTTCGTTATGAATCAAGCAAGAATTCCATTAAATCAACCGAATATCATATTGGGAAAGTATTTAAGTGTTCTAAAAGAAATAGAAATCCCAAGAGAGACTTCTGCACAAGCATACAAATCCAATATCGTTTTAACAAAAATTTCGCATCTTAATTCGCGAACAAACGAAACCGTAAATTAAAGTCCCGCCGATGCAGCCCGATATCGTCACGAGAGAAGAACCTGTAATCGTACTATTATTGATAGGCAGGCCCGCGAACGCAAAAATTCCACGCGAAGCCAAGCATCAAGATAAAACGGGAGCGAATCATAAAAATCGGCCGCGCGTAAGCGGAGATACGCGCGGAAGGGATGCCCGCGCCCGGGGCCGCGGAACAAAAGAAGCGGAGGAGGGAAATCGGAGACGACCGGCGGGCGGGATACAGTCCCCCCCCGAGAGGCCGAGCCATCCGAACGGCGCGGCGAGCTCGCGTCCGCGCTCCCCGCGGGATCCTCCGCCGAGCTCCCGGGAAAGAATACCTAATTTCGCGAGCGGTCTATTGTGCGATTCGGATCTGCGCGGAGAGACGCGCGGCGCTCGGCTTCCGAGGCTCGTTCTTACGCTCGGTTTTCATTTGGCTCTAAAGGGGCTAGTATGGAACGAATGAATAATACTCGCGCGCGCGCCGTGATTTACAAGTGTCCCGCTTTTTTTGCCCGGCCGCTGATTTATGCCGAAAAGAGCGCTTAACCCTTATAATTATCGCGGACTAATGAGCTATTAAACATTAGCGCCTACAAAGCGCACCGTTAGAGAGAGAGAGAGCATCATCCCTCGCGATTTTTCGACCCGCTCCCCCATAAGTTACATTCGCGCAAGGACGTAACTTATATACAATGTTCATTTATCTAGTCCCCTCGGCATTTTTCGGCCTCTCGTCTCTCTCTCTCTCTCTCCTCCGTCCGAATGAATATATAGCCGGGCAGCCGGGCAGGCTAATCAAACAGACTCTCCTTCTCTCTCTCTCTCTCTCTTCTCTCTCCCGGCTTTAACGATCCTTTAATCACGCCGAGGAGAGAGGAGGCAAAAAAGCTCTCGGGCCGATTCTAGGTCGGCAATTAAGCCCTCGAAATTCATTCGCCTCGCCCACACTTGTCCGCGTTTCCAAGTCCCCCCGGCGATCGCGCTCGCGCGCGCGCGCGAGAGAGAGAGAGAGCCGAGCGCTATACACGTATATATGTATAAGCGCGAGAGCCGGAGGAGCCGTGAGAACCTAACTGTGAAGAGCTCACCGTTGTTCGTCCGCCGGGGAGGAGGGATGCCGCCGCGGATCCGGACCCGGACGGCGTCGGGGGTCCGAGGTCAGGAGCGGCCGATTTTCCGGGAATCGCGGAGCCTCGCCGAGCCGCGCGGAGCCGGCCGAATTCACGGGGCGCTCCGCGCGAGTCGACGCTCTCGGGGACGGGGACGCGACGCCGCTTTCGGGGAACGATCGGAGGAGCTCGCGCGTCGATAGATTTCCAGGCGAAGCGAGCTTATCTTCGAAATCTGCGGGGAGCTCCACGCGCGGGAAAAAAATGGGTTTTTCGAACCCGACAGGCATTAAACAGTTATTGGATTTACATACAATAGTTTATCAAATGAAGAATCTTCGCCCTAAGCGCGAGGCGGTCAAGAGCCGAAAAATAATTGCACTCGCCGTCGTATTTCACTCGCCGCTTTGTCGGCTCTCTCTCTCTCACTTTTTCTCGGCTCGAGTTTTTGCCCCGCCATTATATATTCCCCCGGATATTTTTTTTACCGGGATCTCTCTCTCTCTCTCTTTCTCTGCGCGGAGATCCGCCCGCAGGAACGCGCTGACCAATGCAAATCTCGAGGAAAAAAAGAGCAGTCCCTCTCGCGCGCAAAAAAGAAGCGCGCGCGCACAAAGAGTCGAACGAATCGATAATGCATGCGGCGGCGGGGGATTCGCCGCCGAGGCGTTAACGCCGACTAAAATGATTTTGAATGTTGCCGCGCCGCGAGGCAGCGGCCTCTCTTTCGCGCCGCGCGACGATTAAACCTTCATCCCGGAGGAATATATGTTTGCGAAATAACGTCGGATTTTTTCGCGAACGATCCTCGATTCACGTCGGCCTCGCGCGCGCGCGCGCAGCCCGATGCCAGCCGTTGATATAGACGTTGAATACATTAGTCGCGGAGTAACAGAGCTTTTTCCGCGACGGGGGGAAAAGACGATAATCTGACTGGTAAATCATCGGTGGAAACAATGCTTCTCCGGTGGGAAAGGCTCTCTTTTCACTGTGGTTTCAGAATCGTCGTTGAAAACGATTGTACCTCTTTTTTTTCTTCATTTTTTTTTCATTTTTCGCTAATTCTAAGCTCGGACCTGCGCAAGAGAGCGAGAAGCTTTATTTGAAAAATGAAAGCTCGTCTTTAATTCAATAAAAGAGTTTTCGCAAAACAGTACTTCGTCGCTTCGATCGCTACTCAACGTCGACGAATAAATATTCACTACCGTGGATCATGCCCTGGTATTGAACCGGCTCTAAAACCTTTTTCTGCGGATCGTCAACACTTTCCATAATGCAAAGTCCCACCAGCCACACCCCCCTCCCCTCTCAAAAGCAAAAGCTCAACCTCTAATTCAAAAATCGCTCTCGGGCTCCATTACCCTAACTAATAAGTACCCCTCGCTAACATCCTCTCTCGCATTACAAACCCCGGCGTGCAGTCGCTCAACGGTCGGTCATCGGAAAAGAGGAGTAAAATCGCGCCTCGGCCTTAATGCTCGGAGATTATCGGCGGATTCGCGGCTGCTCTCGACGAGAGAGGAAGAGGGCGCCTACGCCGTTAAGCTCTCTCTCTCTCTCTCGAGTATCATCCGCGCGCGCTCCTCGTCTATTACGCGGGGCGTCCGATCGTGTGACGTAATTACATCGCTCCAGTTCCAGGGGGCCAATCATCCTCCGTTAGCGGCGAACTGCTCTCGCCATTAGCGCCGAGAGAGAGAGAGAGAGAGAGAGAGAGAGAGAGAGCTTCCGTTTCCTCCCTCTCGCTCCGCGAAGAGTTGCGAGGCGCCGAAATTTTCGAGATAGCATCGATTACACGCGGGGAGATACCTTTCTCACACCGCGGAGCGGTTTGCCTTTCTCAGGGGGATTTCGGCTACTCTTTCCTGCGCCGCGCGGTCATTGTTCTTTCGCGGGTTCTTGCGAGTGTTTGGCTTTCGGCGGCCGGAGTGCCTTTCGAGGCAGCGTTCAATGGAGATGATAATGAGGTGATAATTGGATAAACACGGTAAACGAGGGAGTTCGTCGGGCGCGAGGCGATGTGAAACTGAGAGTGAACATCTGTACGTCTGAAGTACAAATACTCGTCTAGCATTTTTAAACGAGGAGGCTTTTTAATTTAAAAAAATCCCATGTATTCTAGATCATTTTTTTCCGTGATTTAGTGAAAATTAAACTTTTACAAAGCAAAAGATCCGTTAAATATAATTCGCATGAAAATCACAGCCGACGACTCGAAAGCAGAGCACCCCAAGGCAGACGTTCTCTCCTCCCTCGTACCAGGATTCCGCTCCGATCGAAGGCATTTTCACTCCGACGACTCCTCCGGAATCCCTCCCTCCCCCGCCGGTTCCCGTCCGCGACTCTCCGGCGCGTTACATCACTCGCTCCGTCGACCTTCGCTCTCCCGACAATACGCAGGCGGAAGGTCGCGGGGCCAGGACTCGGCTCTTCCGGCACGTGTCCGCGTCATCGGCGGGAGGATCGTCCCGCGGACAGTGATGGATCGAACGACGGCGAAGGGCCTTGGAGTCGATCGGCGGTCCTGCCCACCTGTCGATCCGCGGCGAGTCTTCTTCCCCGAGCCGGCTGGCCGCGTCTATCGCGCCGAGCGATCTTCCGAAATCGGGGGGGAGGCCGCGAGGCGCTCGCCTGTAAGTCCGTTCTTAATTGAAGCCGGGCTTCGACGGGCGATCGTCGGATGGCAAGTCGCGCTTTGTGGCCGCGGAGTGTTTAGTCGGTGTTTACGAGAGCTTTGACGATGACGGCTCGTGAGTGACGCAACGGGCTGATAGTTTATTTTTATGGGCGTTTATGCTTTATTGAAGACGCGCGGTCGTGATTGAAATTCTGCTTGGCGGGGACAAGCGGCGGAGTTTGTCGGATGCGGTACTTTTATTATTTATTGGGAGAATAAGGAAATAGTGGGTGATTTTAAGATTGAGAGGGACGTTTTGACTTGATCCACTACTATAATTGCAATGGAATGCCCGTTGGCTTGGCAAATTAAAATTTATCTCAACGAATAAACCAGAAATTCCATTTCAAACTTTCAAAGCAAAGGTAAGCTGAAATAATTAAATATTTTCTCAGGCCATTGAGAAAAACTCTTGAAAAACGACTATTAATTATAGGACAAGAAAATCATTTAAAAATTAGATTAGTAATGAAAAAAAAAAAGAGATTCTTACCAACTAGAGGCACCATCAAAGTGTAAATCGGCTGCGCGGCGCAAGTAGCCTTCGCTATGCTCTGCAGCTGCGGCAGGTAATCGATGAAGCAATTAGTATCCGGAACCAAATGCTTCGGCCTAACTTCGATCTCCACCGACAGCGAGGACTTCTGTAGAATCGCCTGCAACAAAAAAGCGTAAAAACAAAATGAGAGCCTCGCTCCAGCCGACGGAAAAAAATCCGGGTAAATCCTGTTATGTCACAGCCTAATACCCGGCGCAGACACCTCCGATTCTCTCAACGCTCAAAAATGCGCTCTCCCCCTCTCTTTCTCTCGTCGCCGAGACGGAGCGAAACGAGGCAAAGATAATATGTAAAGCATGTATCGGGCGACAGTTAAAATGCCATAAGCGCAGAGGAGGCTCGCATTCGCGCTTGAAGAATTCGCGTTTAATTGTTTGCCCGACTCGTTGCGCATGCGAACGAGTGCCCGTATGCTAAAACGCCCCCTCCCCGCGGGACCGGCCGCACGTGCCGGGAGACGGCCTCTCCGGGCACCCGATCGACGACGCCGAAGTCAAAGTGGAACGAGGGTAGAGCCTCAAATTTCGCCGGCGCTCTCTCTCTCGGCTTCGGGCTTTAAAGCCGAATAACGAATGGACTTCGCGTATGGAGGAGAGGAGGCGAATTTGATTGCGAAGCGCTAACGGATGTGTAAGGCAGATGCGCGCCTCCGTGCGAATTGGACGACTTCCAGGTTGCCGGGCGAGAGCGAGAGAGTGAGGGACTGACCTCGAAAGGCAAAGGGGAAATTTGCTTTTTCGCGATATGAGCGAAGTAAATCTTGGCTGAGCGGGAAGGAGGGGGGGGGGGGACTTCGAAGGAGGTGAGCGGCCCGGGATTTACGGCCGCGAGGCTGTGGGTTTTGAGGAAATTTATCGGGTGATATTTTATTGTTCATTCGCCGGATCATGTATACTTTTCAATCAGGTTCAGACGTTAAACTTTTTTAATATTTCGACTGTTATCGGTATGCTGTTGTATTAATGTTTAGCGAATCGAGCAAGTGGCTTTAAAAAAGCGTTGACTAGAAAAAGCGTTTCGGCGGAACAAAAATAAAAACCTGTTTTTAAATTAAAATGACAAAAAACCGCAATTGCTTATTTTGCAGCTACTCTTTGACAAACATGAAAAGCATTTTCAGTTTCCTAGAAGCGCGTTTTCATTTCGCTGAAGCGTAACGAAGCAGAAAAGGCAGCCAAAAGCAACAAAGCCAAACATTTGCATAAAACGAAATAAATATTGATGCGCGACGCTTACGACGCGTGCAGGCACCGATAAATCGAGAGCACGCCGTGTCGACCGAGTTGGCGATAATTTAACTGGCTCGCGAAAGGCGAGCGCTCCACTTGCCCATTCCTCGATTTCAGGCGTCGGGCGCGAAAGCCAGCCAGCCTGCCTGCCCGCCGCCGCCGCCTCCTCCTCCCCGCGAAAAAGTCGCGTGCGAGGGCAATTTCCCCGCGTTTGCATAATCCGGCAATTACGCGCTTTCCTAGGAATCCCCCCCTCTCTCTCTCGCGAAATCAATTGGCGGACGATTCCGTGCGCGATTCTATTAGCGGCCCGAGCCGCGAGTAAAAAGGGATAGTTATGATGTGAATCTCGCTCGCTTACTCCTGCAATTAAAGCTACAATTTACGCGCGCGGAGCGACAAGCGTAAGTGCATGAATTTGTACGAGGTTTTACTGATGTCTCTATAATGCAATTACGCCGAGCCTGCCGAGATTATATTTTAAGCTGTTAATGCCGGCGGAGGGACAAATCGCTTGATTTACGACGGTAGTTTTTCATATATTTTTTTTCTCTTCGTTGCGAAAAACGTTTGAATTTCTAGAGTTTGTAAAGAAGTTGAAAATTAATGCTGCTGATTGCATAATTTGTCTATTCATCATTGATAGGCTAAAGGTAATTTTATGAATCCTCTGTTACAAAAGTGAAGCCAGATTAAAATACAAATGATTAGTTACAACTATATTAATTAAAAATTGAGTAGAAAATTCTGGTATGATAAGACTAACCTCAACATACTTTTATCTTAAAATTAATATATTAATATTCCAATTGCATTCTTTTGCACTAAAAGAACACATGTATTTTCACATTCGCCAATGAAAAGCGTACATAAAAAATATCAATTTGTCCATCAATTACTAATACTTCAAAAACAGCATCCAAAAAGCTGGACCATACACCGAAATTCCTAAAAAAAATCGCCCGCAGCCCCTCAAATCCCCGTCTC
>JAWWEM010017172.1:0-21833 GCA_035582935.1 Ormyrus thymus | reverse complement strand
TACGTACTTTATACTACGTACTTGCAAAGTCTTAATAATTTCTTGAATATGTCGAAAAACTATAGAACCACCTTAATATACTCTTGATTGAAAAAGTTATTCAAACTCTACATGAAAAAATTGACATCTCTCAATTCAGAATTAATGTTATTGAAATTCATCATAATCAAATCTTTTTCTCATTTATTATAAGCAGCGCACGCATCAGTCAGCAAATAGCAAATCGAATCTCTGCACATTATTAATTTTGCAGGCTTTATTAATAAAACATAATTAAATATCGAATGCCTTTCAATCGGTATATTGTATAACCCCTCCTCGACGCGCACGAAATTAATAAAATACCGACGAACGAATTCCCCAATTTTTACTCCACAATATTATCCTGCGTAAACAAAAATTAATGAATCATAAACGTCAATTAATCTTTATTAAACAGAAGATTCAACAGACCCATCCAATTCATTTATCCCGGTAAAGAAAGAACAGACAAGTCACAACGAGAGACTGAATTAAAAGCCAGGTCCGCCGAGAGTCCTCCGGACAAAACAAGACCGCGAGCCCAGCAACGAATTTGATTACTCTCAGGTGCGCGAGGCGACGACGCTCGAGCCGATTCAGCGGGTCGCACATCATCGAGACCGCAATCGGCGGCGGAGGGTCCTTTGATTTTCGACGCAGGTCCGCGCGAAAATTGGGTCGCTCGCTAATTAAGGTCGGCGCAATTAGAAAACCCGGCCCCGTTGTGAATTCCAGCGGACGTGAGAATAATTGCTGAACTTATTAAACAATGAAGCTGTGAGAAATCCATGGCGCACGTTCCTGCCTCGGTTCGATAAGGAATATTTGCCGGGGAAATTAATAAGCGAGATTAATGAAATTTTCACCGATTTCAGACGCCCGGAAATTTATCAAGAGGTTCGGATTCTTTGCGTGATTTTAGTTTAGTCTAAGTAGTATCATTTCAGTATTTTTTTTAATTTGTGGGCATTATTAAATAAAACGTAAAAGATTTAGTTTAAAATAATGATTAATATGATACAAGAATGTCGACATAGAAATTTTTAAGCTTGAACGAAGAAATGTCTATGACGTGTAATAAATCGCAGAACTTAATTTTAAAAAGAAATTAATCAAGCACTGTTAGAGTCAGTTCTTAAACTTCCCAAACAATTACGATGTAACAGTTAAGAATATAAAATTTATTCTATAATATAAGTAAAAAATCCACGAAAATGTGGAAAGAATCCTCTCTTAAAAAAAGTGATTGATTTTGATTGGCCTGTAAAAATTGATAGCGAGGATCTACTATATCCGCTAAATTTGAATTTTTGAAATTGAATTTTAATATTTAACTATTATTTACAACTAAATAATTAAATTAAAATAGAATAAAATAATTTCGTCTCTTTATTTTATGAAAATGATCTAATTTTATTATTTAAAATAATTAAAACTAAATTACATAGAAAACTTGCATTTATAATCACTTATAATCATTTATAATCATAATAAAAATAGTATGCACAAAGCGCGTTGGATAATGTCTTGCATGTAATTAACTAAAAATAAGTATATAATAATTTTTTAATTTCTTTATTTGTTTATTATCATATTCACAAAATTTGTAACTTTAGACATAAACATCTAATTATTGTTTATTCTACTATAGATTCAATAACTTCCATTCCTAATTCTGTTTGCATTAATTTACGAAAATCTTCTGGATAACTATGAATGAGGGCCTTTCCATTCTTTTTTATATATTGTATGGCTTGTTGCTTCAAGTAAAAAGCCTTATAGTCATTTGACATATAAAGCAGTTCGATTACGTTAAATAGCAGAAATGTGCCAGAAAGAAATCGTTCGCATAAATATTTCAGTTCCAGTAGCTGATATTTGTCCGCCGCGACTAGAAGTTCTTTTGCTACGCTGTGAAGGTTTTCTACGATATTTAAATAAACAAATCTTATCATTTCTTGGAGTACTTCATATCTGACGTCGGCAATTTCGACCTTAAATTTGCTTTCCTTCAAATCATCTTTAAACATGGCCAAAAACACCGCACTTGACATTTGCAGAATACACTTGTGGGCCCAAACGCTTTTTCCACAAGTCGTAAGCTCGACGTCCTTAGATTCCCCGCACAAAAAAAGTTTGTTGAGAGGGGAGTTTAAAGAATTGCAGAGATAATTATCTGGTTTCTGATGAGATATTCTCATACAGAAACATAAGACTACTGTGTCGTCCTCTAGAATGGAGTTCTTCAAATCCTTATTTGAAAATTGATGCGTACAATAGTCCCATTCTGAAGCTTCAAGTTCTTGTTGGTAAAGATGCTGCCCTAACTTATCGATCATTTTAAACGTGCACTCGAAGCTAAATTGCTCAACGGATGCAACATAATAAATACTTAGAATAACGTTATCGTCGTGTTTTGAAGCTCTTAAACAAAAATTCCAGGTAATAGGAAATAGAAGCGTTGAAAAACTTCGCGGCTGTGATGGTTTATCCGTCCAAAAACGCTTAAAATTATTCATCGGGAAAGAAACTATCTGAAGCGAAGAACTTAATTCCGAGGGATTCCAATCCTTCAAATCGTTTATGAATGACATATTTATTTATATATCTACTATCAATAAACTGCTTCCAAGTTGATTAATTATTGTATGCACACTGGTTACACTTCCTAGAAGAATGCTCCGAAATGATTGAGTCGAATGCTTGCACAGAAGATGTGTGAGAAGACGGACCGACCTCTATGAATTGATATTTTCTTTTCATTGGAGCAGCGCGGCAACACTGCTAGCATCATTTCCAGATAATACAATGTAATGACCCGTACTATATAAACATGTTTGGTCTACAAGTATATGTATTGTAACTTACCGTAGAGTATAGTTATTTTCCAAATATTTAAATTTTTATTATCATGTGACATTTACTTGTATTAAAGATGAATGGAAATGAAAGAAAAAAGACTTCGCACTCATAACGAATAAATTATTCTTAAATAATACTTTTAAATAATCCAGTTAATTAAAAATTAAATGAAACTGGTATTCGATTTAAATTAACTGCAACGAAATGCTAACAAGTTGATGGATAGAATTTTAATCATGCAAGCAATGTTAGAACTGATAAAACACTGGCCGAATCAAGTTAGAATATGTTAATTAATTTAATCAATTCGAAATTCCTAAGCATCTTGCATTTAGTGAAAATGACCTTCCGTTACAAAGAAACATTTACCTAATATACATATTTATAATAAAATCACAATGCATATTAATAATAACAAGCCCAAAAACTGGAAAGTACAATGCCGCTATAAAATTCCGCATTGCTCTGAATCGACGAGGAGCGGGAACAAAAAGTTCTCGGAATTTTCAGCAGAATTGCGGGGAGGCGGAACATCACTCCGAAAAGTACAGTGTCACTTCGTAAAACACGCTGCGGCTATGACTTTTAATACGAATAGCAAGTTGAACGAGATCCGCAGAAAAAAGCTGTTAAATGCGACTGACTCGTAAGCTCGGCAAAAAGAAATATTTGCTCGCGGTACTTCGGCCAGGCGGCGGCGGGCTCCGCTGTGTTTGCCAAAAGTTTCGCAAAGCGCGACCTTTGCACAAAGAGCGTATAAGAATTTTTTTCCGCGACGATGAAGTTCGCTCGCCCGTTTGTTCCCCCGCCTCTCGATTTAACGCTCTGTAACTTATTGTTAGTGCCGCGGCCGAAAAGCAATGAAAAACTTTGCAGACGCGGCTTTGAAATATCGGCTGCTTGTGAGCAGGCTGCTTCGAATTAAGTCGCGGTAAATCAGCCTAATGAAATTAAGTTCTCTTAAGAGAAACTGTTTACGGAGCGCGATAAATTTTCGAAATCTTGGACTGAATATGCGGACTCGGCAGATTTCGAGCTTGCGGCAGTGACTGTTAAAATGAACTTTCATTTGCTTTCAATGAATATGGAATGCTGATACTTTTCGTATACTAATTTAAAAATTTATTATTTTTCTATTAAACTCGCGATTATTAGCTTAAGTGTGTCGGCTGTGTAGCTAAGTGCACAGACTAAATTTTCTATTCAAAATTACCGTGAAAATGACGATAATCTCGGAGCGAGGTTGTCGTATTTGAATTTTTAATTGTGTACGTGACATCAAATTTTATTAGTTTTTACGTTAAAATTTAATCTGATTTCAAATAATTTTTTTTAAGGAAGTCCTGACCCACGATTATCATGGTTTTCATGGAAATTTTGAATAGAAAATTGTGTCTGTGTGTATATTCAATTAGCGGAAAGACCATCCCGTATTAAAAAAAAAACTATCCTGGTAGAAATTAATTTTAAATGTTTAAAAAACTAGCTTTTGATAAGTTTTAATACGAAAAAGATGTATTAAAAATTCCGAAATAAGTCTTTATATTTGGCCAAATAAAATACAAATCGGAAAATAATCGAAAAAAGAGTTTTAGCTTATTTTGAAGATAAAAACTTTTTTTATCTTAATAATTATGCCCAATTTATGCGGAATAATTACTATTTTCGCTCGGGCATTTTAAATGTCATAAATAGATTCGTAAAATCGTTTCATTTACGTAAGAAACTTAGATAGTAGTACTGCCCAGGTTTTGGACGTTTGCGAATGAAAGTGGGAAAGAAACGGTGGGGAAAAAAGACCCCGGTAAGCCCCGCCAGAGCCGGCTTTTTTGAAAAAGAACGGAGAATAAAATTTTCTTTCCCCGAAGGGGAAAAAAAACTCTTTGGCAAAAAAGATCGGAGAATAAAGTCTTTTTTTCCCCGAGGGGAAAAAAAACTTTTTTAAAAAAGCCCCGGTAAGCCCCGCCAGAAACGGGGATAGCCGGGGTTTTTTTTCCCCTTTGCCTTTTGACTTTCTAGCGTGTTAATTCTAAAATTACAATCCTTTTATTAGAAATAGAAATCCTTTAGCTAACGATCAATTTTTAAAATTGAAAATACGTTTGCGGCCAAAATGATTTCTCTTTGTGATCGTGCAAGTTGATTTAGAGAGGATTTTCCGAGAGTCACAAGAGGAAATCCGCTGGGACAAATATTGAGATGAATTTCCTCTCCTGACAAGCGGATCCCTTTTGTAATATAAGAGGATCGTTTTTTCAGTGTACAATTGCTTTTCAAATCCTCTGGCAATCGAGCGAGTCAAAAAAAAAGAGAAACGAAATTACTTAAAAATCCGTCAGTTCCCAACCGCCGAGGATCGGCTTGGTTCGATAACCCGAGAATCGAAATAAAACGAAAAGCAAGAACGAAAAGCAAAACGTCAAGGCTCGTAAACCACAAGCCGGCCGTCTTTCGCTGCAGTAATCCACGGGGAGATTCGTCGCTCCGCGCTCACGCACCGATTCGTCCCCCTAATATCCTCTTTCTCTTTGTTTGCCGAGCGGCGCGGCGCTCCGGCGTTTGTCCTACGTCCACATTACCGGGCGATTGCTCGCGCACCGGATGCGCAGCCTAGCGTGACTCCGGCGAGCTGCCCACCCCCGCGCACTCGAGCGCGCCTCCTCCGCCCGCGAGGGTGCGAATCTCGCGCACTCGAGCGAGCGAGCCGCTGCAGCCTCGAGAGATGCGAGAGGAAGGCTGGATCGACCGTAAGATCTGCGTCTTCGTGCGGGTAATGGCTTTGTTTGCCGCGACTCGGGGGAAGGACGGCCCGTGACACGAGGAGATGTCGCGTTTTTTCCTCGATCGATCGCGGCGAACAGCGAGATTCTAATTGGAGCTTTGCAGTTTGTCGACGAGCTTTCGATTTTTTTCTTACGGCTGAATGTGTCGCGACGTATCAGAACTTGGGCGTCTCGAGTTATTTAAAGCCTTGCGGTACTTTTTCTGTAAGTAGCATGAAAATTAATCTCCTATAAGAGTAACGTTAAATTTTGATCGATATACTATATATAGGCTAATTATTTATCAGAAATCGAAGGTATTTATAAGCTCTTTTCTTTTCCAAACAATTAACTTTTCATACATTTTTGTATTAGTAATCGATAGTACTGATCGTTCTTTATAGATACAGTACAGAATCTAACGTGCGATACTTTCTTAATGATCCGATCATTAATGATTAATAAGGAGACATAATCTGTGGTAGAAAATTTAGCAGTGCAACTGGGTAGGTTAGTGATATAAACGGCAAACTCGTAACAATTTTGTTTTGAACCCGAGTTACTGAAAAACTTGACGGTCTCAACGAGAATATTTATATATTTCGCACTTGCTTACGCTTCAAATCGTTATTTAAAAAAAAAATTAAATAAAAGAACATTTTATTTAATTAAAAGCGTGCTTTATTTGATTTCGCAAATTTTCAATGCTTAAGAAAGTGTAATAATAAACGATTAAAATAAAAATCTTATTTTACGAGTTCTCTCATTTACCATTTTTAGACTCTGCCTGAATGTCTCTCCCTGTGCATATATTCGTTATAATTAATTTATTGCTAATATAGCATGCAGGCAATTTTATTGAAATCATTAATTATTTCCTTTGATGCAAATAAATTAAACGCACTTGTGCGTTATTTCTACGACCCGCATGATTATTTAACATCATTATTCGCTGCTTTGATTAAACAACGTATTTTATAATATCTTCTCGAAATAAATGCTTCTCGTCCGATCAACTATTTACCCTTCCTCGATACGCCCACGTGATTTCCCTGCACCAAAGCAGCCACAATAACCCCTCAGCCCTTGGCAACGCTCGAAAAAAATCCCAAGCGAGCATATTTCGAGAAGGAAACGAGGAGGAATTAAAATTCAATAGCCGGCAAGATAATTACCCCGAGTGCTTCCGCCAGGGAAGACTAGCTTCCTGATTGGCCGTAAAAATTTGATCGCCCCCCGAAAACGGCGCCGGCAGTCCCCCCCCCCAGCACGAATCGCGGCCGTGCATAATTTATGCACCTGCCTCTCTCTCTCATCCCCGGGAAAAGGCGGCGACCGTGACCTCAAAAATTCCCACGCGCGCGAATAACGCGCGAGGATGCCTCGCGGCCTTCTGGAATTCGAAGGCCGGAGGAAGAGCGGCTTCCGGCGGCTCCTCCGCTTTCTCGCCGGCGAAAAATTCAGGCGTCCCGGGAGCCGCAGGAGAAAGGGAGTAACGTCCGAGTCGGGGGATCGTGCGCGGCGGCGCTTCCTCCTGCTTTCGCCGGAATTTCGTCGGCCGTTTCCTTTCGAGGGGAGAGGCGCGCCGCGAGGCCGAGCTTTTTACCCGCGAGGCAATTCGAGCAGCGGGGCAATGAGGATTTGTCGCCGGGTTTAATTGTTGCAGATTTGCCGAGCAGGCCGGGGAGGAATTTAAATTTCAGCGCGGGACTGGAGCTGCCTTATTCCGAAAATCAATACCGGTACTCTCTCTCTCTCGCTGCTCGAGCAAATAAGCCTGCGCACACGAGCTTTAACTCGTTGTGCGAGCTCGAATTGCTATGTGTAAAACGGGATGACGCGAAGAAGCAGATTTAATGATTTTTAACGATTTTACAAATATTTAAAATTAACTTGTGCATCTATTGCGGAAATGCATAAAAAGTTAATTAATCATTCTCCTGAAATTTATATTTAAATTATAAATCAGGAAATTTATAATGAAGAAGTTTGAAAGTGGTCGAATAATGCCGTGTTATAAATGATGCATCAAACTCTGATGTTTAAAGTATCAATCTGATGGGAACATTTTCAATTTTACGTACCATTTCGAAACCCTTAACTTATTCAGTGGATATTTTTGATCATCGTAGCTCACCTGAAACAAAAAGTGGAAAAATTTTATTAATAAACAGCGCTAGTTTCTAATATGATACATAAGCTTAATTTAGAATTTTACTCCCAACATTTAGAATATTGTTTGTTCGTGTAGTTTGTGTTAAATAACCATAAAAGAGGCTTTACTACAAGTTTTACAGTTTTAAACAAAATCTTGATTCATAAAATGTGCAGAGGGCTCCAGTATTAAAACTTTTATTACCTTTCATTAAATCGTCACGTAAAATTTATTATATAAAAACTTATAATAAAACTGCGAGAGCGAAATAATAAAATGTTTACGCTGATAGACGCAAATTTAATGAATAAAATCTAAAAAAAATTTATAGCTACTTCCTCATACAAATGCAAAATTTTACATTCCTACAATTGGGAATGCAAATTCTCTGCTCGGCATCTGCTTTTACGCGCTCTTCCGAGTGATAATATTAAAAAGCAAGATATTAAATCATACAATAGTTTCCGTATATTTTAGCTTGAATAAACACGGCTGCCATTACTCCGGAGCATTTTAATGAACGATTCAGTATAAAAATAATTAAGATAAAAATAATTGAGGTCAATCCAGTAGCCAACAAGACGTGGTATGCAGATTATATTAGGTTAACATTTTTTTTGATAATGAATAGCGATCGCACTCCGATTATAGGAAATTGACGAGTTATTTATTA
This sequence comes from Ormyrus thymus, assembly GCA_035582935.1. Classification (NCBI taxonomy): domain Eukaryota; kingdom Metazoa; phylum Arthropoda; class Insecta; order Hymenoptera; family Ormyridae; genus Ormyrus; species Ormyrus thymus. The sequence goes on along the minus strand of JAWWEM010017172.1, from coordinate 13,360 downwards.
ACTCAGGGGATAGCGGTACTAAATTAAGTGAACAGAAAAATTTTGCGTTTTTATCTATTTTAATGCGCTCGTCGACGGCATCATGTATTGGAAAAATGATTAATAAAGATTGAAAAGCCGAGTCGATGAACTGCAAAAAATAATCTCACGCTCGAGGAAAAACAAGCTAAATTTAAAAAATGGGAAAATAATAATTAATCAAATAACTTTTTCTATAATGACTATTTTTTACTTGATGTAAACACAAAGGATAAGCTGATAATTAACATTAAATGCATCGGAGTTTTAAAGATAGTTTTACTTTCATGAAACTAATTTTAAAATGTAAAGTAGTTTTTTGCATGGAAATGTATTTTTACTGCTTAAAACTCAAATAATGAGAAAAGCTTTCATCCTTGCAGGTTTTCGTAAATACATGCATTTAAAAAAAAAATAAATTAAACACAACTTTTTCTTGGTTCTTTCACAGTTATGTTATTAAGATGCTTTTTCGTCGCATTTAATAAAGGCACTAAATTTTCAGAAATTATCCATTAGTGTCAATCTCAAATGGACTATCAGACCACTCAGTTTCGCAAGCAAACAAAGACTTTTTGTTTCGAGCGTAGGCGTATCTGATTTTAGAATAGAAATGCGTACTTTTCGTGTTTCTTTTATCTTTAAATATTGCTTTTAGTGATTTCATCCTGTATTCGAAAGCGAGAATTTCGTACGACACGATGTGTAAAGTATGTGACAACATTGTTCCCAATGAACTCCGTATTGAAATTTGTGCCGTCGTGGAATTTCGGCCCGTCATTGAAATATGCTTTTTACAATGAAGTTTTTTATATTACGCGGAACTTTATTTAAATGTCTAAAATTTCAGAATCGAAATAAACAGTAGGCGTTCTTTGTACTCCGTGCTAAGGAATAGTGAATTGATATCAAATTGCAATTCTCTTTTAATAGAACACTGCTTTCTAGAGCGTTTTAAAATACAGGTACGTAATGATTTGTGCCTGTCTAAAATAATGCACTTCAAATTATAAAAGTATCGTTCTTATTAGGTAATTAAAGAATTAGGTGGCTTGAAGGCCAATAGATTAATTGGGTTAATGTGAAATAAATGTTTAGTAATTTAAGCGGATGATCCAAGTGTTTAATTACGCCACTTGAACCTTTTTCTAGTTCCATTATTTTCTAATTTATAACCATTTTAAAAGCCCAATTTAATTAAAAACCTTTTTTCCCTTGTGAATTACTTGGAATAACTTTGTTTAAGTTTCATTCGCAAAATTCAGCCGCGAATTTTATTTATATTCCTCAATCGCACGTTGAAGTGCGCTCGAATCGAAAAACGAATATTCAATCTCATTACGACTTATAAAATGTTTTTATCCACATTCGGAGTGATTCATTAATGAAACGATGTCAAGCATATTTTATAATTACCGCTTTCAGACACGCCCACTTGTCCTTTATCAAATTAAACTACAGCGATTTCCACGAGGGTACATTCCGGGCAACGTCGACTGGGCCCGTCACCTTTTTCAAACACTTCCCCAGCAAATCCGACGTCCGTCCGTTTCCACGAGCAAAAACCTAATATCGCAATCCGCCGGGCGAGCGGAACCGAGAGGAGGCCCAGAAACTTTTCGCGGCGTCGGCCGCGAGAGGCACCGCGCACTAATCCCCCGGAGAGCCGGCTGAAAAGCCGCGCCGGGGAAAAAGGCACCGGGATCATTATTTGCCTGCGGCTCCCTCTCGGCATCGACCCACTTCGCGCGCGAAGGTTGCGGTAATCCTCGGACGCCGGGATAGTGGCTTTCCGTGTTGAGTAACAAGTGCGAGCCGAGAGCTCCGCGGGCGCGCCTTATAAACTTGCAGCGGCGACGTCTGCCGAGCGAAGCCCTGAGCGATCAAGGTCGAGGCTCTCCAAACTTCTCGATTAACGCACTTTTAATGGGATTGCGGGGCTATTTTTCAGGCGCGGCTCGCCGCCCTCCGAGCTCTCGGCGGCCCTTCGGCGCGGCGGCGATGCTTCGCCCCTCTCGGGGAATTTTCGCCTGGAATTCGCTGCCGGCGGAGTTTTGCAAAGCGTGGAATTTATGCCGCGCTGCTCTGCGCCGGGAAAATGAGAAAGTGGTATTATTTTTTTGTGCCGCTCGAGGCTCTTTTGTATGTATAAAAATAGATTTTATTTTAATTAAAGTTGGGAGAAAAAATGTGCGGAATTATTGCCTCCGCGTATTCGCCATTGAATTTAACAGCGAATACCTAATAAATATGACTTTTTATTGAAACAAATCAAATGTTATTGTTTAATGTTTTGTGCAGCATTTCCGCTCCGTTTTTATTTGCGATTTCGCAATTTAACGCTCATAAGCAATAAAAATAAATCAATTGTTTATTTATCCGCAAAGTATTGCATAAAAAGGCTCTTTTTCTGCAAATTAACGAACCGCGTTGAAAAGGTTTGTTAACTCATGCAAATTTCTATTGTTGCGCAACAAAAGATTTATAAATATATCTAAAGCAACGGACGTGTAACTAATGAATAATAATTCAGCTAAAATTATCTCCAAAGCAAACAACTTTCCCCCCCTCCCACCCCCCGCACAGTCAACTGGTCCGCATCAATTGTTACCGCGTTAAATATAAAGAGCGACCCGGCATCGTTCCGTCCCGAGAAAACGGCAGCTGCAAATCATTGCTCAACACTCGCGCGCACTCGCGTTGCAGTTCTTCCCCGAAGTTTCCGCGGCTGCGGACTACAAGGAGAAGGCGGCGCTCTCTCGACATTAGCATACGCGCATGCAGTCGAGAGACCTTCGGTTACGTAAAACGTCGGGGGGGGAGGGAGCAATAATTGCATTAAAAGACAGCTCGAGCGCATTCCGTCGCGAGTCGGCGGCTGGATTATTACGCGGGGAAGACGCGCCCGCGGAGGAGCCGAGTATTGCGCAATTTCGAAATCGTTCCCGGGGAAATCCGCGGTGTTCTTTTCCGTGTCGCCGAGCGCGCGGCGATTATTCCGGTGCCTCGCGCGGGGAGAAAGTGCGTGCGTCGCTTTCCACAATGGGAGCGCTTTTCCGCGCCCGACGGGGGGGGGGGGAGGTATCCCTTTGTGCGGCCGCGCGGGATTGTTATTTCATAAAGGCGGCCCGCTTTTTTCTCCTCCGTTCCTCCGCCGTTGGGTAATTCATCCGAGTGGGAAAATTCACCGGGAGCCGAGCCGCAGACGCTCTCCTTTCCTTCTTCTGCAATTAGCGCGCGTATCTTTGCCGCTGCATTTGACGTTAAGAGCGCCGTCGGTTATTAACACGTTGACGCGCGGGCCGTTAATTTATTGCCGCTTTTTTTTATGCCCGCTTTTGAGGAGCTGCTCTTTCGCGCGAGATGGGTAGTGGAGCGCAATGGGAGTTTATAGTGATGAGTTCCGCGGGGAAAGAAATCACTTGTAAGCACGAGGAGATGCTGCGTCGTAGAGCGACTTTTTTTAATGTTGGTTGTAAAGTATAATTTAAACTGTCCCTTCATTATGCTCTTATTTTAATGTTTTTCAGTCGCAAAAGAGATGCGAGCTCAAAGTATGCGCATGTAATCTCTTTCAAAGCTGCACTCGTAATTCACTCCGCTAATGCATTCTGCTAATCAATTACGCGAATCAATTTGGCAAATGAAATTCTTAATCGCCAATTACAACTAATATCGTCGGAGGGACGCGCGCAATTAGCAAATTATTCGGGCCTTCATAAACCGGAAAGCCGAGTGACAAAATCACTCGACATTCACTGCAAGTTCCGGGAGGGGGCGAGAAAAAAAAACGGCCGAAAAAGAGGAGCAGCCAGTCGACTCGCCGCGCGAAAAGCAGAGCGTAGCGGCGCTCGGCAAAAAAGAGAGCCGCCCGCGTCCCGCTAACAAGCCTCTCTCGCAATTCAGCGCAGTTTTTAACGCCGCTCCGCATTACCGCGAAAAATCAGGGGGAAAAAACGCGGGCTGCGTAATACACTCCCGCGCACGGCGCGCCAAAGCACTGCGGCAGCGGCGGTGCAAAAAAAAACAAGAAAAAAGGCAGCACACGCGTGGCGGCGAGTCGCGGCAGCAGCAGCGCCGGGCCCGTGCAAATGAAACGAACGCGGCAATTAGCAAAGCCACTTAATTTCCAGCCGGCGCTTCTGCTCCGCACTGCAGCGGCGGCGAAATGCGGTCAGCGTCAATTGCCGCTCCTTCGGTCGAGCGTCATCGGGAATGAACGCGGGAGAGCTGCACTTTTTCCCTCCGGCTGCGAGAGAGAGAGAGAGAGAGGCAACAGAGCAGCGCCTCCAGCCTGATTGCGGGATTTTCTTCCAGCCTTTTGTTAAGCGGAGGTGAAACTCGTCAAGGATATTTGATGCGTACGAGGACGAGCCTGCCGGCTGCTCGAGTGTGGAAATCGCCGCGAGAGGAGGTGGAATTGATATCTTGCGGTGATTAGTTCTTGCCGTTGCGTCGGCACCGCTGTTAATCGCCGAGATAATAGACGCTCGGAGTCGCTTGAATAACGATACGTCGAGCAGCCAGCTCTTTTTCGCAGCGAAATTTCGGTCTCTATTTTCAGCTATGCACGCAAACGCGCCGGAAAATAACGGGCCTCGGCAGCTCCCGACGCAACGAGATAAAACGCGGCGGGGGAAGCGAGGCAGACAAACTGGCAGCAGGACTCGCCGAGCTTTTATCGGGAGATTTTTCACAAAGGCGCCATGCGTCATACGCGCGCGACATTATGCACGGAGCCGCTCCGTGCCCGTTGGCAGATCCGGCGGCGCCCACTCCCCGGCCGCGGATGCAGCCCGCGAGCTTCTCCCCCCGACCGATCGAAACCTGCCGCGTTTCTCCGTAATAACAAACGACGGGCTATTTTTGCACTGTGTATCGGGGGATTGAGTCGTTCGCCCCGGACTCGCGCGCGCGCTCCCGGGGAATCTATTACTTTCCGCGAGGGTGCACAATTCGCTCGTACGTTTCCGCGCGCGGGTATAATGGAAAATCTATCCCGGCCAGGCGGGAGGGGAGAAGGAAGGTAGAGCCCATTGGAAGACGCAGGAGGAGCGCGTGAGAAAAAAAGAGCGACGACGACGACGACGGCGGCGGCGGCGCTCGAAAACTGTTATTCCAGAAAATGAAGGAGGAAACGCGCTAAAATGGACCGTGAGGTCGTTACGTGCTTGTTAAGACGCGGAAATATAAAATCGACGGAGCAAGAGTTATTTTTTTTTTTCGCTGCATAATTCATGAGGGTCTTCGTATCGCGAGAGAGTCGCGGAATCGGAAATTGTTCGACGGGGAAATAATAATGCTGAATTAATTGCTCCTCGTCCGCGAGACGCAATTTTCTTAGATTATCGTTAATTGCATCTTATTTTACTACTATTTTATTAGCAGGCGACGATCTTCGATCTAGAAAATTGCGACTGAAAAACCTGGCCGACAATCCAAAAGACGGCCACATTTCCATATTACACAAGTGACTTTGAACGAAACTCTTTTCAAGCCCGAGCCTTCAGTCACTCCGGGCTGCATTTGAAATTCTTTAATTAGTCCAGGACTGTCATCCGACGCCACTCATTTCCCTCCAGGCGGATTCGGCGAATTTTTCGGGCGAGCAGACGCGAGAGGTTCCCTGGTTCGCCGCTATTGTGCGGGAGAGCGACGAGTGCATTCGTTCGATAATGTTACTGCTTCCGCCGCGGCTGAGTGATGAATCTTGCAGTTTCCACTGGTTCTTTCACGACTCCGGGCCCCTCGACGTTTGGCGTTGAAATCTCCCATTATGAAGCTCCTCTCCAGGCTCGAGAATCGCGTGTTGTTCCGCCGTATATCTCGGGCGTATGTATTATGCGAGGACACGTGAGCCGAGGCTATTTTTGGCCTCTTCCTTTTACTCCTTTCAATGACTTCTTTCTCTATTTTTAACTGGTGCCTTCGGTAGTCGAGTTTGTTTTGCGGAGTTTGTTTTTGAAATATCGCCTTGTTTTCGGGATGACAATCCGCGCGATGCAATTCTCGTGTAATATGCTAAGCCGCGCTATTGCTATACTGTGGCGTATTATTTCTATTGGCGAGATTTTATAGTCTTAGAATGAATCTGAAAACAAGACGGTAAAGCTTTAAATTCCGAAATCTTGCAATAAAACGAAAGCAGTGAAAATGCAAAGTGGTGGAAAATAAAATCACGAAAACGAGTTCAAGGACTGGTTTCGTTTATTAAAATAAGAGATGAAATTTTGCTAGCGCAAAGTTTAACAAAACTTCGCCAAAATATGCCTTACTTTTTCCGGTTATTTCTGAAAAAAGTTTTTTTAGTCAGTCTTCCTTTTTAAAAATGCATAAGAAAGTATAAACTAAAAGGAGCTTATCAGCTTTGCAATGAACTTTTCTAAGCAGCTTAATAGCAGCTATTTTAAATATTCTTCATTATTTTTAAGCCTCACGTATATTTTTACGCAGGACTGTAATTGCAAATGTTCACAGACATTATTTATTTATAAATGCTTATCAACAATAAAGAAAAGTCTCCTATACCCTTTGAATGTCAGAAATTCAAAAGAATATCTTGTTGTTTTAGCACCCTATTCTGTACTAATATTTTATCAAGAGCTTTACATGTTAATTTGATTTCAACGTCAAGATCACTTTATTTGACAGCCTTCAAGAAAATGGTTAAGCGGCAAAGCCCAAGGGTCGTTTATTATTTCAACTAGCAAAAAAATCTGAATAAAAAATTTAAATATAAACAGAACCTTGTAAAGAAAATAAGTCTATCATCTTTGCATTACTTGAGAGTTTGCACGGAAAATTTTCTCTTCCATTAATCCACTTAACGTTTAATAAATCCCTTATAAAGCGCCGGAAAAACCTCGAGGCTCCGCAAAGTTTAATCAGATTTCCAGTCCCCAAACTCGTTCAACGAAATTATTTATCCGCCAGCCGCCAATGTCGCGGCCAACTTCGTCGCGCTCCCCACTTTCCTGAAAAGCAACAATTAATCTCTCCCCTCGCAGCCTCGACCTTCCTACCCCCCACCCGAAGCGTACATCGTCGGCGGTGAAAAAGAAACGCAAGCCCGCAAGAACGCGCACGCGACCGGCAGCGAGGAAGAGGGCCCGGCGACTTACGTGAGAAAAAAAGAGGCGCGCCGCTCGAAAAACTGGGCCCGGGCCCCGGCAGACAATGGACGAGGTGCGGCTCTTCGTGCGTCGGTCCCTCGCTCGGAGAGCGGCTCTTTCTTTCCTAACGGCCGGTCTGCGGGGACTGACGGATCGCCAAGATGTTGGCGAGAAAGTTTGCGCGGCTTGGCTATTGGCAGATATCATTTTTTTCTTGTGTTTTTTTTGGGAGCTGCGCCTGAGAGGAGTTGGGGAGAGTTGGGCTGCGCTCGTGTGGAAGTTAATTGAAAAGTATAGCTCGCTTGGAAAAGGGTCAGTTTCAGCTAGGAGTCTTGTTTATTTACGCCCTTGGACGAGACTAATGGCGGCGAATAAAAAGTTAACTAATTTAGAAGTTTACTGTTCGGGAAAACATTGCATGAGTCGAAGTATATTCGACATTGATGATAAAAATGTAAAAAAATAAAAGCCCTGCACAGTTTATAATCAGTTTGATGTACAGAGTAATCGATATTTAATTCTGGAAATGGAGCGCAATAGTACGTCATCATTCACACTTCTAATATAAGAAACCTAATTTTTCATCGGCAGAGCTTTTTCACTGCTCAGTGAATCCATCTACATTTATCGATCTGCATTCGAGCCTATTCCAGTTCTGCTTAATCACAGCCGAAGCAAAACAAGTCAAAAGATGAATTAGCCGTCCACTTTTATGACTTTCTACTTTCACGATCTCCCAGGAAGACGGATGATAAATTTTGCGAAAAAAAAAGAAATTGATTAAACGGATGAAAGTTTTCTGTTTCAACGGCGAGCATTCTGCAAATGCGCCACTGAAAATGACTCTTTACATTTTCTTTCATGCGGCTCCGTAATTTACAACCCGATAACGCAGAAGCGCCTTTGCTCGGCTGACAATGAATATCGAGCGCCGCGGCCTCCGTTCTGCCGTTCCTTCGGTCGCATCCATTTCGTATTTTTGTTATTTTCCTTTCCGCTTCTTTATAGTTCTCGTAATATATCCAACTAAATATATAGATGCCTCATCGATTTTCGCTTGTCGGGAGAGGAGCCCGGCTCCCTTTCCCGTCTATTTAGGAGGAAAGAATCCCCCGACAAGACGAGCGCGGTAGTTTCCACAGTCTCTTTTTACGTCGGAATAATGACGGTCTTTCGAATTTTCTCGCTCGACAATTGCGATATGAAATCCGAGCGGAACGGGCTGCTAATTCGACTGAAATTTCTTACGCAATTAGTTGCGTACGGGATGAGATGATTGTGTACTTCGCATGCACTTAATGCAGGTTGCACTCTATATATCTAATCATATTAAATGCCATGTATTAACCGATAAAAGTAACTGCACATAATGCCAACGCTTTCAAGCAATTTTTCCATTCCATTTCTAAATTCCTGCGGTGAAATGTCACTTCCTTTTTTACAGCAAAGTCAAAGACTTGCCATCAATTTATTGCTGCTTTTCTGTAATTCTACAACGTTTTTTAATCCGACAAATCTGTAATCACCTTAACACACCTCCCCAAAAGCAGGAATTAAAAGGCCCTCTAGAATTCCATAGAAAGTGAGTTTTACAAAAACAGATCAAAAAGTCCAAGCGTGTCCTTGGCGTGTAAGCATCGTTAAGATTAACCTCGCAATCCCCTCCTAAATCCTAATCCCGGCTAAGCCGCGCCACTCCCGTAAAGTGTCAAATCCATCGTAATCCCCCGGTAAGGGCCTCCTAATTAAATCATTAATAAGAATGTTAATCTTTCGCTCGGAGTGCTCGCGGCTCGTCGAGTCTCCCGAGCGATCGTAATACGCTCGCCGATTGTAATACACGCCCGAGGTGCGCGCGGCTCGTCAAAGTATAATTAAAGTCCCGCTCCCAAGAAAGCTCCGCCGTCCGCGATGCAAATGAATTCCCGGGCTCGAGATCTAGGAATGACTTTGAGTCCCTCTCTCTCTCTCACTCTTCCTCGTCTCCTGCGGAGAATTCGAACCTCTCCTTTTCGAGGCGCGTCTTAATTAAGCAAACAAAAATCGAGCGGGGGGCTTTAGTTTCGTTTAAACGTTGTCGCGGAAGCGCCGAATGCCGGGCCAACGTCGTTGGAGAACGTCGCGGAAGGAGAGTCGGGTTTAAAATGCCGAGTGCCCCGAGTGCCGAGGGCGCGAATTAATTACTTATCCGTCTGCGGGGCCGCTGTTTCGGCAGGCTCGTCGCGGCTCGAATTCAATAGCTCATTTATTTCGCGCCACCCTTTTTCAGCTCGGCTTTTCTGCCTCCGTCCGCGCGAGGCTGGAAATAAAGCTCGACGGGAGTTGCTTGCGGAAAGCTGCTGAAGTGACTAGGTTCATTTTAATTATGGTTCGTGCAGTACTGAGTGTTGTTAAATAATTTCGAATGAGTAAGTTTAATTATTTTTCGACGTTGTGTGCTAAAGTAACGAAGGGAAATCGAATATTTCACCTGTCTGTTCAGGAGAATATTTTAATTCTACTAATGTAGTAAAAAGCTATCATAAAAGTAGGTACAATAAAATCAAAAGTGAACGTTTAAATCAAATAATCTAATAATAAAAAGCTATTTAATTACTTTTAATAGCATTGTACATTTTTTATCTTTTCTCCAATCTCGCGTTCACATGTCATATTAAATCAAGTTTCCTTCTGACGCATTACCTCGAGCACGCTTTAAATTTCTTCTGTTCTCATTGCTCATCACGGCAACGCGAGCAGCCGCCCTTTGTCCTTCCTTTGAAGTTTCCCTGCAAAACTCCGAAAGCAGCGCTTCTGACGAAAAGGCACGGCGGACGATTAATTAGAAGTGCCGAAATTCCGCGCAAACAAACACGGCGCGCAATTTCCGCGAGAGCGAGAAAAAGCATAACAAGAGAAGCGCGCACGGCGGCGTAAGTGAAAAGGATGCGCCGACGGAAAAGCAGCTCGAGCGAAGGATCGCCCGTGGCTTTGTTCGATTTCCGAGAGGATCGCTCCGAAAATCAGGTGCCGCTCTCTCAGACTTTCTCTCGGTCCTTGAGGGAACTGCTCTCCTTTATCCCGGCGTGGCATCGCCGGGTGTTGCGCAACGAGGCCCCCCCCCCCTCTTGTTTTTCTTCTGCGGCAGATATGTGCACTTTGCGCTCTTCCTTTTTCCGCGTGGGTATGTGACTTTGATCGCCGCATGCCGATGGGAAGGTATCTTCTTGACGGTTGCGTGTACCAGGCTGGCGAAAAAGAATGGGATCGAGTGCTGATTTCCTACGAGTATTGATGCTCGGAAGAGGAGGTTTTTTAGTGCTCAAATGTTTTTTGCACTCTGAGTACTTCGGTAAGAAAATTCCTGTCGGTTACTTGTATTTTATATTAGCTAAGTTACGCTTGTGCTTAGATTGTACAAGGAGGATATAATTTTAGAACATTTACAAATATTTCTGGAAATTCCCTGGTAGAAAATAAAGCAGTCCTGCTGGTTAAAATATTAAACACTGCCTAATTTTTTTAAGCTACTCATTAGATTTATATTTTCTAATTTCTGACTAAGCATTCATTAGTGAGCAGTGCGTCAGTGCTGATGGTTACAAGTTACCCTCTGTTGATAACATAACCTCTTAAAAACTCATTTTTTTAACTTTTCAAACTGTGTTAATTAATATGATTTTAAATAAAAAACATATTTATTAATTTATGAATTAACTTGTTTATTAATTAATTTATTTATTTATTTATTTCTTCCTTTATTTATGAATTTATTTAAAATTGATCACTAAATAGAAAGCAACCATATTCTGCTTCAAAAGCGTGATACGCGAAAATACGCAATGCTTGGCTAGCGATTAGTCAAAACTAAATCAGAAATCGCATTTCTGGCTATTCATTAGTCAAAAACTGCGTAATATTTCTACCAGCGTTTTAGTAGAAAGTTTGGTAATTTGGCAACAGACTAAAAAACTAAGCATTTTTACGAGATCCGTAAATTTCCGTAAATTTTACACAATATGTTCTAAAAGTTTAAAATATTTTTAGATATAAATTTCTATACAGTATGGTAAATTTTTGTGAATTCTGAATAACGCAGAATTTTATTGCACTATTTACAAAAAAAGTCAAGTAATTTTGTACTCGCGCGTGCGCAAGAACCGGCAAGAGCAATAAATCCACGAATCATTTTTGCAAATTATAATAAAAGAACTTAACTAAAACTCTAAAGCTGATTATCTTTAAAAAACGACATAAATATTATCAAATTATTAGCATACATAATTTTTAAAATTTAAATCAATTACGTATGAGTTAGAATATATTACGGCGATTTGAATAATCAAATATAAATATTCTTATTTAACTCAGACGGTAAGGCGATCGGCTCCCGATCGGAAAAACCAATCCTTTAACCGAATCATAAGGAACCTATAAGGACCTACTAAGGCAAGCCTCAAATTTTAACTTTACAGATTCGGTTAATGTTAATATTGTTAATCCGGAGGACCAAGTTCGATTCCACGCGTCGGCAGGATTTTTTCATAGTTTCAAAATGTTTTCAAATATAAATTCTCGGTTGTTTGTTCAGGTCTGCTTGTCTCTCGTTTCGTAGAATTGAATACATTTTTTTCATAATATTTCGATTTAATATAATAAATCGAAATATTACTAGACTGTTCTGTAAAATTTTCAAAACTCTCAATCTGTTACCAAATTACTATACTTTCTCGTAAATTTTCAGGAAATATTTGTGAAATTAAGGAAATTTTTTCTCCGTGTAATTTATGTTTTTAAGTTGAATATGTTTATAACGATGGCGTACAAGTTTTAAAGAAGTGACTTCGATGTAATTTGGACAATTACTTGAAAGAAAGCAAGATGTGTATGCAAGATACGATAACAAATTCCAAGAATAATGAGGCCAAAGGGCATTGAGGAGAGAGATCTTCAGAGAATAATTTAACTGGGTGTAAAACTATTTTAAATTCATATCTCTCGAGAATAATTATCGTGGGATTGAACTTAAACTTCGTCCGATAGTCGATTTTTATTCAAAGAAGAACAGGATACTTGGAGGTTTATCATAATAAACTTTTCGACGGATAATTTCATTACCTCGTAGTAAATGTAAATGTAATATACTTTAATTAAGTTTACGAAATTTCACAATGTCCACCTTTTAAACGAATTGTCAGGGTGTGGTGCGATGGAAAAAGTTTCTTCAAACTTGATAAATTCAACGCCCCTATATATGTATATATTTCTGCGCAAAGCCAGTTAAATCGAAATCGAATCGGAAATTGAACGTCTCCGACTGAGCAACAATCGAAGCTCCTGCAGCCAAGCTCTCTTTCGACCCTCGCGACGCGCATTAAACTTTAATAACATTTCGTGTAACTCTGTCTCCACACAACGAACTTTATTAGCCATCATTAAATTAGCGGCCAAAATTGCGGCGCACGGCCACTTAATTCCATCATACAAGCATCCTCTGTTCATCAGCGCTTGAATGTAACCATAATCCAGTTATTAGAGGCGCAGCATAACAAAATTCCCTATATAGGCGGGGGATTTTTCCCGCGCTGTTTATTTTCCCGCCCCCTTTCCGCGCGCAGCATAGGAAATGCTCGGCAGCGTCAAAAGAGGGTTCATTAGTGGTTTCACCTGCTGAAAAGGCTTCTTGCGGTCTGCGACATGCAGAGCGCAGGTTCGTTCACTCGGGGGGGCGTTTAGCTTCTGCAGACGCGCGCGGGGAGGCCCCTTTTTCACGTAACGGCCGGGGACTTTTATACGTGCGACGATCCGCGGAAGTGGTGCAGCCTCCGCTGCTTTTTCTGCGACGTGAATGAGTCGACTGTCGGAGATGCGGGAGAGAGAGAGAAAGAGAGAGAGATCGAGAGAAAGGAGGATGGAAAGGGCCACTTCCGTCGAAACTCGTTTTCGTTAAATAATGCCATATGCCTCGATTTTTGAGGAGAGCTTTTATACGATTCATTGCCGCGGAGAAAGGAAAAATATTTGCGCTCGAAGCCTTCCAGGGCATAATGCTGCGGTATGGAACACGTGCTGTTGTTGATAACAATTAAACGTGTAGTAAATACCCTGCTAGAATTTCCAATCTATACACGGAGAGAAATACCTGATTAAAAATTAGTATAGTCTATCGTAATTGAAGGACAAACTCGCACTATCCTGAAAAATTACTATAATTTGCACCAAAATTTAATAGAACTATATTAATTTTTACC
>JAWWEM010017141.1:5273-17210 GCA_035582935.1 Ormyrus thymus | reverse complement strand
AGAGAGAGAGAGAGACACCGCGGCTCCGGTGGTTTGTATACATTGTTTACGTCTCTCGGGCGGAGGAGTCGGCGGTTCAGGAATGCCGCGCGGGAGAAAAATCGCGCGGCTAATTGGAAGAAAGCGCGAGAGAGGGTCGGACGATGACGGGAGAGTCGGACTGTCGCTGCTGGCTGCGTTAAACGCTTCCGTCGCCGCGAACAAAGGGGAGACTGAATTTTAATTGTGGACGTTGGTTTCAGTTTGCGTTCTAGGAAGCTGGAGAGTTTCCTGCGATTTGGATCGGAGCTTCGGTGGGGAAGCAGCGTTCGACGGGATTGAATTCTTTACTTCTAATTCTATAAGGTCGCAGTTTTAAACTTTATATAAAAGTTCAAGTTTCAAAGTGGGTGGAGTGACGCTCCGCGGAAAGTTTTTGCGACAATACGCCGAGCGAGCCAAAACTTTCTTTGCAGAATCGAATTTCCTGCCGAGTTTTAAAAAACTAGCCTGGCGCTGAAACTTTTTGCCGGAGCGACCGGCAGAGGGAGATGCTTAATTGATTTTGCATCGAGGAAGCTCGAGGGTAATCCCGTAAGCACGCGGTAATTACTCTAAAAGGATTAGCCTAAAGCCATTAATCAATTTGCCCTCTCGCAGAAACATCTTGTTTCGATAGCAGCTGGCTTCTGTACAATTAATAGCTCTCGCTGATCGCGGCGTTGTATTTTGTTTTATAATTTTTGCGCAATAATGACCGGGAATTCCGGGCCCGAATGCTCGTTTTACGGCAGAGCTGTACGGTAGAATTATGGTGGAGAACTCCGAACGAGCAGGCAGAAATCCGTCTTACGCAAAATACGTTTTAGCATAACGAGTGGATCTATAGCCTTCTTGAATATAAAGCAGAAAACGAAGGTTAACATCCGTCGCTCGAAAAATGTGCGTTGATTTATCAAACGACTCTCATCACCCGAAGAGAATAATTCCATCGTCAAAGGCTTCGCAATCCTGGACGGCGAATCAATCCAGCGCAGCTGAAATAAAAAAAAAAAAGTAGAACTAACCACCCAGGCCAATCGGTATTACCCTCGGATAAAAAAAAGCCCATTCCAATCCAGCCTTCGCCGAATCCCATTTTCCAAGCAATCCCCGATACCGTCCCACTTCCACCCGTCGAATTACCGCTCCTCGAGCGCGCGCGTCTAAATAAAGCTCCGCGTCAAAGTCGATACGCAGCTCTCGAGTCCCGGCAGTGCGCGCCGAGTAAACGCGTATCGCCTCGCATCTCCGCTCGTCCCGACTGCGCTCCTCCACTGTCGCGATCGAGCGCACCTTCCTCCCGACTCGCCGTGCAACGTACGCACGCCCGCCCGACCGCGGAGATCCCGTTGCGACCTTTGTCAGCGAGTCGTTAATTATTATGCGCGGCCGTCGGTCGGCATTCCGCCGCTCCGGGAAGAAAACGCAGAGCCGACCGGGAGGGGGGATCGGAGCTTTTCGGATGTCGGAGTTTAGTGGATTGGACGGGGTAATGCTTGGTATTAAGGCGCTAAAAAACGACGAGTCGCTGCGGATTCAATTAAGTCAATTACGCTGCCGGATTGTTTTGCGTTAGCTTTCACTCGGGGCCGTTATTACGCGGCGTTCCTCGCCGCGGAATTGATGCGTCCGCGATGCTACCCGACGTTTAGAAGCCGATATTTATTGCAGAAGCTAGTAGACTTGTACGCTATATTCACGTGCATTTACCTAAAATCCAGTACGAACGCCAAGCAAACACCTCGCAGTCGCCGCGAATATTCATGAGGCGGCAGCGTCTGCTCGCGCTCGCCGAGAGCCGCGGGAATAACAGCACTCCGTCCATCGGGTTACATCTTTCTCGCGATTGTCGTTCCGAGCGCGAAGAGCCGCCGATCTCGCCTCCCCCCCGCGAGCCGTTAAAAGAGCTCTCCGCGCTCCTTCGTCTCGCGGGACTCGAAATTCCCCCGCGCCGCGGCTTATAAACGCCTCGCGGTTTTTACGGCGCCAACGGTCTCGCGCAACGCTTTTGAGAAATTGCTGTTTTTTTTTTAACGCCCCAGCTGCCGCGTCTAATGGATTACCTCTTTGCGCGAGAAAACTACGCAGCTTACCGGTTATTTTTTAAGAGTGCCGCGGTTCCTCGAATCGCCTAGGCCGCTGAATTAAGGAGCCCGTTGTAACGAGATTTAGGCGGTTTACGGGAGAAATTCGCGGAGCGAAGGTTCTATTAAAAAATTACTGTTTCTGCGCCAAGACTTAAAATGCTTTTAATCAAAGTTAATAAACCGCGCAGGAGCTTCAGCACACACATAAACACCGCAGCTCGCTTATCAAAGCCGAACTAATTTCTTTCACCAGAAACCTCTCCTCCGCGTTGCGGCGCAAGGCACCCGGAATTCACCCGCGCTTATCGCGCTCCCATTACGACCGAGCGACTCGCAAACGCGCCCCGAGATCCTCCGTTTCAATACAATATCCCCCGTCTCTCGTTCGCCGTTATTACATAAAAAATAATGAAACTTACGTAAGGCCGCGGCCGATAAGCCCTCGCGCTGCGCTCATCCCGAAGCCCCGCAACTCGTTAGTCTCCCGGCTCGTTAAAAGAGAAGTAAAGCGCGAACTCGTTAGGAGCGGAGAACCGTTGCGCCTCCATTGGACCGCCGCCGCGCGTCTTACTCAAATTCGCCTAATAACATCGAGGGCTGGCAGCTCTCTCTCTCTCTCTCTCCCTGACACACTGCGGGCTCGCCTTTTACGAGCGAGCAGTCAGCTTTATATTCTCTGATCCGATTTCCCGAGGTGTTGCGAGGAGGACGTAAAAGTCGGTCGGCCGCGTTTGACGGGTGCACAGTTTTAATTGGGATGCTCGTTGGGCGAGATTCGACATGTAGGGTAGGAGGTTGGCGCGCCGTGGAAAAAATCCAGTTTAGGGCCTTTTAGCGAAGTATTACGAAGCGGTGGAGAGCAGCTGTTCTCGAGTAATTTTCTTGCTATTTAACGCTCGTGGAGTAGGATTCTTTGCTACAATACACTGAATTACAAATGGAAAACTGTTACGTCTTCAACGAAGCATTCGAAACTCCAATCTAAAACTAACCGCGCCCCGGAGAATTTTCTAAAACCTCCGCGCTCCGTCGAGACTCATCTTCCAGCGGCGATAAACTCCTTTCCCAAAAGCCCTCAGTCCAAACCGCGAAAGCCATCAAAAGCGGCGCAAGAAGCCTCGTCTCTCTCTCTCTCTCTCTCTCTCTCTCCTTCGCCCTCGAAGCGCAGCGACAAAAGAGACGCGGAACCGACGGCGAACCTCGCTCGTCTCGCCGGACGTAAAGCCCCCCTCCTCGCCCGTAACGAGAGAGGGCCTAAGTACAGAGACGGTTCTCCAACGCGCCGCGTGCTTTAACGATTCAGCGAATCGGAGTCGCGTCCGCGCGTCAGAATCCGCGGCTTCATCCTCGTCCATTTTACGCTCCGCCGCGCGGAGGAGGAGGAGGACGATCGTTTCGCGGCGGCAAGTGTTTTGTAACGGCTGTCGGCCGCGCGGGACGATGGACGTTTCGAGCTTCTCTCGCGAGAGCGGAGTTTCGGTATTTCCGGTCGGGAATTCTTCGGGATTCTTTTCGGCCGCGCGGCGATGGAGGACGGGACGGTTTTTCCGGCGGGTTTATAATTGGCAATGTTTGGCGGAATGGTGGATGTTGGTTTGGCTTGTTGTTTACAAGCTATTGTTTGCGCTGGAAACGTTTGCAAGCAGAAATTGTTTTTTTTTTTGTTTTGTAGTAGAAATTACAATGTCTTTAGTAATTTGGTAAGACTGTAAAAATCTATGAGAAAATTATCATTGTTTCTCGAGAATTTTATTATTATTTAATTAGATTTACGGTAAATTTTCGAATTTTTACTGCAAATTTTCTTCCACGTATTTGAAGAAAAAACGCAGAATTCAAGATTTACTGCTGCTTTTATTTTCAATATACGATCGAAAAAACATAAAGACTTTCGCCCGTCCTGCTAGCCAAGTACAGACTAAGTCGTAAAAAATACAGGACTCAAAAATCAACAGCACGTTGTTGCTTTGTATATCGCCATTGATATTGCATCTCGTGCGGGACAAAAACTTTGTCGGTTAAACTTGCACGACAGATATTAATCTGAATTATTTTTTTGGAAAGGTATAGAAAAACAAGGTACTGCAATAATTCGAGCGGTTATATTGATCCATAAAAATGCGATCGGCCGAAATCGGTTGCAAATTATCCGAACTAAATTAAATTAATTAAGCTATTCGTTAAATTACTCGGTTATAGAATTATGATTGCCCACTAATCGACGGCAATTTCGAAGGTAATGCCAATGATGATACGCCATCAATTTTTACGGTAATGGTTTACCTTTCAGAAACGAGGGTCTGCTGTACGAGATCGAATTACGGATAACGGCCTTTCGCATTTTTCGCCGCAGTTTTAAGAAAACGTCGATCGGCACGTAAGAGCGTCCTTTCAACGCCGAACAACCGACGTTCGCGCTTCCGCGGACGTCGTCGTGGCGACGAACGAGATCGCAGTCTTTATTTCCCCCGTTCATTTCGGACTTTTCCTCGATTTTAATCGCCCCCTCCCCCCTTTTCTGTTGCAGGTGAGTTCCGAGATTCCCGTCAGACGAAAAACCGACCTCGCAAGCTACCCCCCTCCCCCGAGCCTCGACAAACTCGGCGCGCAAGGATGCAGCCCTACGTCCTCCGTCTGCGTATAAAACTGCCTCGCTTTCGTTTTCGCGCGTCGCGCAAAGCGAGTCCTCGGATCCCTCGATATCTCTCCCCGCGACGCGTCCGTCCGCTCGGCTCCTCCTCGGCGGTGCATCGTGCACGCCGGGCCAAGTAGCTCGCGACGAGACCGACCGCGCGAAATAACCGGAGACACGCGAGATCGCGGGGAAAAAAGGTGCGCGTTATATATATATATATATCCCTCGCGTGCATTTACGACTTAATTAACGAGCGTGCCGACGCGGGTAATCGATTCCCGCCGAGTTTTCCCGAGACGGCCATTTGGCTCGATCGATCCGCCTGGACATGCCACTTTGCTGATAATGCGGGATTCGAGGCATATTGTTTAAAGAGGGGAAAGCTGTCGCTCCGACGGTTTGATTAGGGAGCGGCTCGATATCGAGTCGCACCTGCTGATTTACGCCTGCGACTTTGCGTGGAAGTGGCTTAATATCCTTCAGCTAATTGAGCGGACAGGTTTGATCACTGGAAAACAGTCGGGAAACAGTCGGGAATCTCGAAAATGTGGAAGCGTTCCGTGAACCTGACCTTCGGGCGAAGGAAAGACTCGCGAATATAAATAAAATCAACGCGGCGCGCGGCAGGGAACGCAGCGTTGATTTTTAATTAGAAAAATTGCCGGCTACATGCCTTCCGTTACACACTTTTCATTGATAAGATAAACCAATCTCGATCCGGATCGAATCTGCGCTCTTTATCAGCGAACGCAAATCCACCTGCATGCATACGCGAGGAGAAAATTGTTTTCTCGGCGCGCAATTCGAACCACCTCCTTTATTAGAAAGGATCTCTGTCTCTCTCTCTCTCTCTCTCTCTCTCGGCGATTCTTCGATTTTCCATTCGAGCGCGCCGAAATGCTCCTCTCTTTCTCTCTGGAAAACGGGGAAGAAGCCGATTTGCGCAGCCGCATTATCCCGCGAGAGAGCTCGAAAATTGACGCGCGCGCGGCGAGGTTGGGAAATTAACGATCCGGGGAGGCGCGTTATTTATTGAGGAAGCTCGAGCGCGAATGTATTATATGTATAAGCCGTAATTCACTTTTGGAATATTCAAGTTTTACGTAACGACCGCCGGGGGAATAATGTAAATATTGGTAGATCGCGCCGTGGAAGGAGGAAGCGATAATTCAATAAGTTTAACTGCCGCGGACGGCGGTAATACTGACGGCTAAACAGCGCTAAAGGAGTCACTTAAAATCCCCGAGATTTACGTAAGCCTTCCGCACAATCCGCACATAAACGCGTCCCCGAAGGCAAAAGGAATCCGCGTCGCGAGCGCATTCCTGGCGCTTTCGTCTGCCATCTGGAGTAATAAAAAAGCTGATCGGATGCGTTCCAAGTACCGGAAACGCCCTTGGAATCGCCAGAGACGCTTGGCGATTAATCATCGATCGATAAAAGCCCGAGATCCCCGACGAGCCCGAAGGCTGCAATTGTCCGTGCTTTCATACTCCCGAGGAGTTTCTAATAAACAATGGATAAACTCGCGCGTCCGCGATTTACTAATAAGGCGACGCGTTCGTTGCCGTTATCCGCGAGCTCGTTAATCTTCAATTTTAATAAATTGAATCGCTTTTACCGATAAATCAGGCTCGCAACCGTAGGCCGCGCGGTTGCGCAACTAATGAAAAGGACCTCGGAGCGTATAAGATTTATCAAAGCGCGGCTCTTGCGATTCGGGCGCGTATTAACAATATCTTATCTAAAGCGCAGAATAACAAATCGCTCCCGCGCAGATAAAACCTTTCGGAAGCGCCTCGCTCGAGGAAACAAATGGCACGTGGCAATTACGCCGTCGAGAAGCGGCGCAATTGAAACGAATTTTCGCCGGCAATTATCGCCGCCCCCTCGCGGCCGGCGATTATTATACTCCCCCTCGAGGTCCGCGCCGATATCCTTCCTGCTCTCCGCGCGCCACCGATCGGCGGATCTCCCGGCGAGTCGGAAGCGAGAGAGAGAAAAAAGCAGCCAACACTCCCCGATAAGCATCTGCGCGCGGCGTAAAAACGGCGTGAAAACGGGGCCTTCCGCCCGGCGAGAGAAAAGCGTCCGTCGGTCGGACGGACCGGCCGCGCATCATCCTCGCCGGAGGAGCGATGCATGTAATGACGTGCGGCGGCGCCGAGGCGCTCGAGGCTTTTCGAGAAAGCGCCGGAGGAAGCGGGCAGGCACGCTGCGCTGCCTCCGGGCCGCGGGGGATATTTGCATCGGGATATAGGCGCGGGAGGAAAGTTCTCTTTTTTCTAGTCTTTCTTTTTAATCGAGTCGCGGGACTGGCAGCGCCGCGGGCTTTCGAGGTGGGGAGACTCGATGGGTTTCCGATGGGATTATGGTCGCGTCGCGGCGTCGGGACGCACTTCGAGATCGAGATCTAAAGTATGGTTTTATGGAGGTTGTTTTAGATAAGATAAGTCGCTAGTTTATTTGAAATTCATTTGTATAACATTATGCGATTTAACGTCCGAAAGCAGCTTGATAAAGTATTATAAAATTATCTGCACTTTGAGGTATTATTCAACTTTAAACTCTCGGAGTAGATAAACTTACACGGTGCTTTGCTTTTGAGTTATTATATGTAAATGGTGGAAATTTAGCCGCAAAAGTAGTTTCATTACGCAAAGGTACTTTGGCGCGTAACGCTCTGAAATAAAAGTATGAGATAGAGCGCGATAACGAGTTCTCTCAAAATCTCGTAATTGAAACGGGCTCTTTAAAACTTTTTCTAAAACGGTCGCCTCGAAACGATACTCAAAGCGCAACCTGCGCCGTCACGCGGCGACGATTAGGAAAAATCATCGAGGGGCACACCGCTGAAAAATACTGTATAAAGATAAAAAAAAGAAAGTCCGCGAACTTTCCATTCCTGCGAAAAATGTCGCCGCGCGCACGCGCATACGTATCCCTCTTCCTGAAAAGATTTGATTTACGCCGGCTGTTAGAGTCCTTAACGAGGCGAAAAACGCGGCGGGATTCATCGGAAAAGTGAGTCTTCTGCCCCTGCCGGCCGGATGGAGTATACGGATATTTACAGCGGCAGCCGGAAAATATAAAAGGGAGATAGACGAGGCGCTAAATGGCCGGTAAAGATGTACGGGAGCAGATTGCGCTGACTCACTGTGTGAATAAACGCGCACTTTATATCTTATTAAACTCGTATAAATCGCGTTAGGCCTAAGCACCGGAAAATTTCCTAACGAATCCGCGTTAGTCACGAGGTGAATGTGACATGGATTTTGGGCAGTTTTCGGAAATTTTCGAGGACCGAACAGTTCTCTACGATTTATTGTCAATTAGTTCAAATGGTGGGATAATTTTTAGCTAACTTTTTAACTGAAATATTCTAGATTTTGGCGCTTAATTATGCAGACCTCCCGTGGTAGAAAATTAACTAGTTGGGCAGGTTAACGTATATTTTAAATGGAGCGCTTTTTAGCTAAAATTCATGCCTACATGTTAAATAAAAACAATTCGAAAATCATTTTAAAAGAAAATATCATTACACCGAAGTGTTCGTTAGCAAACATATTTAATTATTTCATAATGTCAAAAAATAATAGCAATTTGTCGTTTTACAAAACAAGCTAAGAATTGGCTAAAACTGCTTAACGCGCCTACCAGGGTTCTTACGCATAGAGGAAGAAGGGAAAAAAATTGCGATCCATCTACCTGAGAGTTAACAGCTGTTAAAATAACACTTTCCGCCTCGATAATTCATCAAACGAGACTAAATAAACCTCACGCTTTAATCGCGCGTCCAATTTTCCCCCGGCCTTCGCATTCTTTCGCCAGCTTTCATTTCCCGACTCGCAGACGCCGCGGCGCTTAGCGCCGTCGCGCTCAAAGAGCGGCTCGAAGGATATTGGATGCGAATTTTTCCGCCTCCTCGCTGCCGCAGCCTCTTTCCGCGCGTCTCCACCGGCCGGCGGCTCGCAAAAACCTTCGACGCGTATCCTGACGAGAGTCCGCGACGCTGCTCGGCGGCGCGAAAGTAAATACGGCATTGAGAGCAAAGACAACGGGAATGAAAGTTCCCGCGACGAAGGATGGAAAAACTTGGGTACATGCCGTCGCGATGCGAACTTTTCCCTTTCGAATTAGCTGAATAAATGCGCCGGCGCGTGTTTAATGATGTACGTTGATTTCGCGCAAAATTACGGACGGCCTCGCTTGTCGGCGCTCGTCGCCGACTCGGATGAAAGTGTAAACGAGCTGCGACTCTTTCGCGCGACGTCGAATCATCTGCTTGATTTCATTTCCCGGGCAAAGTAAACATTTAGTCCACCTGCGTTCAATAATAAATTATGTTAATCAAGAGGAATTAAAGTGTACTGACACACGAAGGCTTCGCTTAATTAACTATCGGCGAGCTACAAATCTTATAAAAACCGACGATAATTCTTTGCATCTCTCACAAATCAATACGAAATCCCCGACTCGACCAACAAACACCGCCACTCGCCGCATACCAAAACCGAAATCGCGAGTCGACTCGCGTCTCTTTAAAAAAGAGAGAAAAACAGCGCGTCGCGTCCTCCGCAGCGATCCTCTCGGCTTTCGCCGAGAAGAAGTCACACGTTTCCCTCGGGATCGACCGGGAAAAGTAACGCAATTTTCTCGCCGACTTTCCGCGCGGGGGAGGGGCGGCCCAATTAAGCCGCCGCCGCGCATTTCCATGCGAGATCTCGTCACGCCTTGACGGCTGGTTTCTTCTCGCGTGGATTATGCTTTTTATTGGGTGCGCTCGTTACTCCGCGGTAAATTATAATTAATCGCGATCGCCGCGGCGAGGAGAGTATTTGTTTTCGGACGTCGATTTCCTTTTTTTTTTCTTTTTTCTTTTTCTTTTCTTTAACCGAGATCGGGCTCCGGTGGCTCGAGGGAAGTAATTACGGGGAGATTGCGCGTGGTTTTTTGGTCAATTTGGAATTATGGAATGTTCGAAATTAAGAACTTTTGTAATTTAAAAATGAAAGTTCAATCGCATTCGATTGAATAATTTTGCGCGATTTTTTCGACCGACTTATCAATAAATTGTAATGAAAAAGCTGACGATTCCCCGCAATGACTCCGTGAGAAACGGCGTCCCAGATATCCTTCTAATCTCGTTGACGTGACCCGATTTCCAAGCCATCGCTCGCTCCCATTATAAAAACTGAAAGTTTAAAAGATGATTGCGCCGCGGATAAAAAACTCGCTCTTATTTACATAAAATAATTGTCCCGATCCTGCTTACTCGCGGCGTTATTCGCCGGGCGGCGCGCTTTCCCATTGCTTTTTACGGCTGTCAATACATACTCCAGTTAGCACAGGCGGTTATTAACCGCTCCTTCATGGGAATCGGTGAAAAAGCGCGCTATCAGCCGGCGGCTAATTAACAAGTTTCACTCCCTTTTCGAGGTCCCGCCGCTCGAAAGCATCCTCGATTGCACAGTTTCTCGCTGCGAGGCGGCTCTCGAGAAGGGGAAATCGGGAAGGGCCGAATTCGTTGTCGTCCGATGGAATTGCTCGGGAGTTGGAAAAGTTTACGAGACGAGCGGAAAATCGGCGTTTTTAAACAAATAAATGACCAGTTCATTCACTCTCGCTTGCCGACATCAAGATCTTAAAAAAGCACGAGAAAAACGAGCGTTTCAATAACGCACGCCCAGCAATCCCCGAGGCTCTCCTAAAAAATCGCGAGCACAGCCGCGCCGCGAACAATCAGCGCCAGCATTAATCGCGACCCACATCTACATCCACGGCGACTCCCCGAATTCCGAAGGCAAACAAAAGCACGCGCTCCCCGTCCAGCCGCGAGCCTCCGCCGGGCTCTCTCGGGCAACTTTCATCGTTCAGTCGCGCCGTCGATAATACACCACGCACTCGTCGATCGAGCGCGAGTCCTCCTGCGCTCCCGGAGCCAGACAATAAAGCCGCGGATCGAGTCGCGGCGTCGTGCTTTTTGCGCGGAGCGGTGCCGCCCGAGGCGCGGAAGCGATAAAACTCTCGGGCGCCCGTTCCCTTTCGCGTCGTCGTCCGTCGAGAGTTTCAAGGCCAATTACTCTGGGGGCGGGGGGACGGGGGCCTATTTTCCCCCTTTCTCTCTCGGCCTTTCGGGAAAACGCGCCGACTTTTCGCGTCTCCCCGCGGGTATATAACGTAAAGGTGTTATGAAAGCTGATCGATGACTTTCGGTCGTTAACGATGAGCACCGCGGTGTGCGGGTAACTCGGGCACTTTTACCCGGGGCAATTAAGCCGTCGGAGGTACACAGGCGCGCGGCCGCGCGCGAAGATCGTTAATTTCTGCGGGAAAATTTGCATACGTCGGAGTAACGTTCGAGCGCGCGGCTGCGTGCGTATGTATGGGGGTTCTTTTTTTTTTTTGTTACTTTCTTTCTTAATTGATACAGTTGCGCCGATGCCTCGATCCGTCACGCATTTTATGTAAGTGCAGATAAATTGAGCAATCAGTCTCTCTCTCTCTCTCTCGTGATTTCCTAGATGCTCCGGCGTCGGAGTTCAAATGGAAATCGCTGAATTAACAAGCCGAGGGAGACGAACGCTCCGAGCTGGCAGCTATTTAATTAACACCGTTGCCCGCAGCT
The DNA here is from genome assembly GCA_035582935.1 of Ormyrus thymus. Classification (NCBI taxonomy): domain Eukaryota; kingdom Metazoa; phylum Arthropoda; class Insecta; order Hymenoptera; family Ormyridae; genus Ormyrus; species Ormyrus thymus. Next base: position 5,839 of record JAWWEM010017141.1, on the reverse strand, counting down.
TCTATTCGTCTACCGATAGAAAGTTAACAAGCCACACCGAGGCATAAGTTCGCTGCTGAATATTCCCAGCCCGAAACCTCGACAGACGCTGAATATAACCGAACCTCTCGACTTTGGCAAGCCGCCTCCTTGCGCAACGATTGCCGATCGACGACGCTCCGCCGCCGAGAGCGCGCACTTGTCTCTCGCTCCGAAAAGCTCCGCGGGATTCCTCGATCGTCGCGCGCGCCGCGCGTATTTATTTCTCGCTTAAATCTCGACGCGATCGCGCGCCGCTTTTTGGCCCTGCGGCGGACGCAGCGAGAGACGAAGGAGCTGCTGCTGCTGCTGCTGCAGGTTCGGGGACGTGAAACCCGAGGCCGCCGTCGCCGCCGCCGTTGTTTCGACGTCCGGCGGGCTCGATTTTTTTCACCCGGGCTTTCTCCTCGCGGGAAAGTAGGGAGTTGATAAGGAGAGCCGCGCGACCGCGGGAGAGAATGCTAAATTGCTGCCGAGGGAGATAATGGATATTAATAACGACTGTCTGCGGGGTCGACGGGAGAAGGGAAGGCTGGGCGGCGAAGATT
>JAWWEM010017121.1:10473-21866 GCA_035582935.1 Ormyrus thymus | reverse complement strand
TGATTCAACTAAAAATGTATTTCAAATGATTAAATATGTAATTGTCACTATATGATTAACGATTTCATTGATTTAATAAAATTTTTTTCTCAGTGTAGATACATATAATATCTATATCAAATGCGTAAGAGAATTATAAGTTCAGTTAGTATCAGAAGAGATACTTTTTCAGCTTTTATTATGTCTATAATTGTAACCTCAACTTCGTTATACAATAAAAAAATTCTTGTTCCAATATCTTAACATTCTCAGTGTGTACTAACTAGAGGACCTTCACAGTAGCTCCGGTCTGAGATGCGGATTGATTTTCTGATCGTGTAAGTTCCGTAGGTGTAGGTTTTTGTTTTTAGCATCGGATCATTGTACCCGGATTACGCTTTTCTTGCTGAACTTTGTGTACACATTGATCAAAATTTTATACGCAAAATAGAGACAGTCCGTAAGGCGAAGGTCTTAAATGAATTGATTCTGACTTTGCTCTCTCATCATGCTTATGATCTTAAATATTAAATGTTTAGCAATTGAATTAAATGACAGAAATTACTTTCGACGTTTATTTAAAAATAAAATCAGTACTTTAAAAAAATAATGCACATATGATGCCTTATTTGAATCTTAAATAATAATCTGGACATCGACCTTAAATTCATTCATTCATATGTGCAAAAGAAAGTATTTTAATCTCTTTTATAATTAGTGATCCAAAAGTAAATTAATGCAATTTAAACCTTAAAATAATTATTCGATAAATACCTTAAAAATTGATTTTACCTGTAATTTTTTCATGGATCTATATTCCAATCTATTCATATTTTTAATAATCGCATCTAATGTCAGCAGAGAAAATTAATAGATCCAAGAATGAGCTAAGGAAATCTCTGCAAACAATCCTTACGTATCAAAACGAAATCAAAACAGCGCACCTTTCATGTTTACAAACTAAACCTGCCTCTTACCAATTCCTTACTTTCAAACTACCGAACAAAACTTGCTACGCTTTTTGCACTTCCATCCATCACTTCCTAATTCTCATAACTCACGTAGTTCGAAGAGGTGAATCTCTTCCCAGTCCTCGCATTCGAGCGGCTAACATTATCGGCCTTGAAACTGGTCTATCCTACCGCAGTCTTATCCCTGTCCTTGATGCGTCAACCGTTCCGTTTTCCGACTCGGGCATTACATTCGGATCCCTTCCAGGCTCGTGTATAGCTGGTACCGCACTCCTCGACCTTGTCCGCAACGCCGGCGTTCCTTCCGATTGGATCGCGTGCGTGCGTGTCCGCGTCTTTCTATCGGAGGCCACACGCGCCCGAAAACGCGGGACTGTAAGATAGATCGTGTTTAGATAGATCGGATCCCGTCACCATCCGAGATATTGCCTCATTTTTTTCGATCACTTCCTTACTTGTTTTAGTAAAGCTATTGTTAGGGGTTTATGAATGGCTTTTAGTTTGCAGATAGATAAATGGAGTTGTTCTTTTGGGCTAAATGACTCGTGAAAGAAGCACTGAAATTATTTCTTTGCCGTACAATTTTTAATATCTTCGGATAGATTTAGAAATTTGAATGAGATGGAAGGAATTATCTATTGCAGGTTATGTGTAATAGTAATATGTTTAACAGTAATTTGTCTTTTACTAGCAATGAAAGTCATATTATTAACGTTGCAATAATTTGCATTTATATTCTTTTTGATATTACTTGTAGAATATCAATTTTCCTCGTATAACTGAAATCAAACAAAAACTCCATTTGCATTGATAAAGCCACTTCCGCAAATCGTATAACCGTAATTCTTAAATGAAAATGAATCTTGTATTGAATAAAAAGAAACAATTTCGATATAGTGATTTCTCGGTTACAAAAAAAAGTAAGATTTCTTAGTAATAAATCTTCTTCTTTCCAGTAGCTTTTCGAGAAAAAAGTGTAGCATTTAAAGACTATAATTCATAATTAAATTTTAATTGACTCGTTGACAGGACAGTCATCGCAAACGAAACACTAATTTTCTTGTCCATTAGTTCATCTAAAACTAGAATGTTTAAAGATTGAGCATTTAATAAATTAATTAATCAAGACATTTTTGTAAATATTTAACATTTTCAATTATTATATATTGAATCAATCAATACGTAATTATTAAGCAAAGCTGAATCAGTAATAACAAATTCAACTCCATTAGTAATTTTAATTCTAGACTTAAAAAGTTAATTTACATTTTAAGGCGGAATCTTTTTCTTTGCTATAATCATTTTATAAATTTGTTAACATTAAATTCTTTGTTAAGGAATCGTGATTTAAATTAACAAATCGTTACACATTACAGTTAATGAAAATTGACATAACTATGAAAGGATTATAAATTATTAAACATTTTTTTAAATTAATCGCTATTGGTACGATTTTTACAATGATTTTATAGACGTAAGTATGGAAAAAACTTTTAAACTACTTTTATGGAAAAAACTTTTAAACTACTTTTATGGAAACAAAATACCTCTAGATCGTGAATTATAAATGATGTATTAAAACAAAATTTAAAAGTAATTTATACATTATTTTTTATAAGTGAGAAAATGAATGAAATAAAATTTTTTACTCTTATTCGTCGATGTAATTACAAGATAATATCACTAAACTGCAATAACGTAATCGTTAACGACTTTAAAATAAGAAACTTGAAAGAAATTTGCATCACTCGAGAAATCGTTAACGACCTTAAAATAAGAAATTCGAAAGAAATTTGCATCACCCGAGAAAGTAGCAATGGAAAAATTGTGATCTTTATAAAAAAAAATCATTCATAGAGTAATTCTCAGGAACCGCATTCGCGTAAGCAATAAATATAAGGAAATACATCTCCTTGAAGTAGCGGCGGCTTGTAGCACAGGAAAACTGAAAATCTGCCGTGACTGCGGCTGCACTTACGTATGGATTGGCAAGGCTTAGCCAAGTACCTGCAGCAGCTGATCGACACGTCGTTTGAAAATAATGTGTTATTAATGCCATTATCGAAGCGGGAAGGACGCAAATGTGTACATATACATGCATGCTCCCATTCTACTGAATCTTCTACCTTGGCTTCTCTCGGAGCGAGCATCTTGAACTTATAGAGCATATTGTGTTAATTATTGAGGATTAAGCCGATGAACTAGTCATAGTTTGTTGCACAGTTACGTACATACTTCTGCTGATGCAGTTTTACATCTGATTGTCTGCATTTCTACACTAGTCTAGACTCAAGTACTCAAGTATTCATGGGTAGTCTGGGGTAAGGGTTGTCGATCGTCAGCCCCACTGACGAGTCTTGGTGGACAACCCTGAGACGAAACGCCCAGGCTTCCTCCATCCTCTTACATGATAAAGGTCAAATTTTTTCATTTTTGATTGTAACATGGAGAGACTAGCCAAAAGTTTTTTCATAATAAAATATTTATGATGCAGTGTGTACCCGCTTTCCCTACTTTTCTCCCGGCTTCCCATAGGGTTAAATAATCGGCACTTGGCTGCCGATCTTCAGTTCACTTGGGCTGAAGAAGAATAAGAATAATATAATGTGATTTTGAGCATTTTCGAATTACGCTCTCGTTTATTACGATTTGAATAGCTTTTTTACCGATATTTTTGTTGAAAACCATAGTTTAGCTATAATTTAGATATAATTATATTTTAATAATGAAAAATGCGAACATCAAATTAGAAGTAAATAAATAAATAATGGTGCAACGGGTGCCGCATCGTCTGCTTCTCAAACTCTCCACTGGATTTGCATTATAAAATATCGAAATGTGCAGCCAAAATAAGCATTTCATTATTTTATTATAATAATATATTTATTTTTCTCTATACGTTTTTACAAAATTTGGTTACTGAAATAATGATGATTCCATTACTGCAAAAATAAATAATAAACTACTTGTTTTATCTATAAAATAATAAAATATCTATTTTTATCCAACATTAAAAGGTTTTTGCTTAAATTATGGCAATAATTTAAGTATCAATATATCTAAAATTTTAAGCAGCTACAGTAATAGAAACATTTATTCAACGCTTACTTGACAATATTAAATAATCATAATCTTACGAATTAATATTTTGCACTTTTAAACCGAAACAAAAATAATAAGAACGCAAATAAAAGCAAATTACAAAATAAATATCCAAACTTACACCTTACACTTATCTCTTCATAAAATCATTTTGTGCACCAATGGCTCAGTGTGAGCAGTATAAAACACACGCATATTGTCTCAAGAAAAGGAATCTCTGGCGATGAACAAAAATCCAATAAACTGAATCGAAAAACAAAAAGTTCAGCGGGTATTGGTATCTCGAACCTGACTGAGTGTGAGTACCGATCCCGAATAATGAGAGTAAGTCAAGTGCCGACAAGTCAGCGTCCTTGGCGAGATGCACGCATGCATGAGCCGTTGTTCGAAAACCGGTCTCTCGTGCGACGAGGGGTTGGCTTTTCCCCCGCGCAGTCTGACTTCACGGCGCCACTATTTCCATTGCCCGCGCGCGGCTACGATATTTACGATTCCCCATGATCGATACGATGGAATTTATTTCGTTATTGCGGCTTGTAATGGCGATAAGATCTAGCTTGATCGCGTGATAAGCGTCTGTACGATTTACTTTTTTTTGCCGTCGTTAAGTGTATTTAATGATTGTTGACAATGTTTTGACGACTTCATGTCTGGTGGTAGCAAGTTCACGCGGGACTATTCGAGGCAGCTTGCTCATATTAGTAACTAGTATTTCAAATATACCAGTATTTGAAATATTTTTAACGTGATTATGTTACTCAATGTTATTAAGATTTATATAATTGCAAAATTTAATAAAAGTAACTCTATATGCCAGTGCAAGTTTCGAAAAATAAATTTTTTGATTTATTTTTCAAAGTGCTTTACGTGTTGTGGCGCGGTTTATAAATAAATATTTTTGTAAACAATCATTAAAACATTCTAGCTCTACAACGGTGAAACGACGATTTGTTTATATTTAGCGTACGTTAATTAGTGCTATACATATACATTATGATCAAATTCTTATATTAGAATAAGCGTAACAGAAAATCGTAATACGATGATAAGTTATCTTTTAATAAAATAAATATTTTATCAGCATTATGAAAATTTAGCAATAATATTGTCAATAATACTAAAATATACAATAAATTATAGAATTGTCAGCATAAAAATTAAAATATATTTTATGTCTGTTACAATAACATACCATCGTATTTATGTAATACATATATATAACATAAATAAAATATTTAAAATTTTTAACGCAATGAGCATTTAAAAATAAATATTATGCTATTATCTCGTTTTTACTACTATTATTATTAATATCTATTCCACAACTTCTCAATTCCTCACTCATTTGCATATAAGCTCCTTGGTGTCTACAAGAACTACTCTTTTTTGTTGACAAAAAATTTACTATACTTTGACAAAGTCTTCGAAATGGACTTTTAGAATTTTTAAGACGAAAAATAACCTTTCGATTACTAGAATGTTTGGTACTGTTTTGAGAATCTTCTGTATAAATTTTTAATTTTTCTTCAAAGCCTGTTCCCCAATCTGTAAAAATTTCAGGACTTCTTTTAATTTCCGCATCTATCAACGTTGATGATTTGGGGTGACACTCTTGAAATTCATTATTTTCTTTAAACTTAATTGTAGCGTTTATTCCTAAAAAATTTAAATACATATATTATAAAAAATATAATTCTTGAAAATAAGTATATGTATACTTCATACCTTTGTAAATTTTAGACAATTTTTTTTTTATTTCTCTGCTTTTCATATGTTTTGGAACTTCTTCCTCAGGAATAGGATGATAAACCGTACTATCATTTACATTACTTATAATATCATTCAGGAGTGTACGATTCTAAGAAAAACTTAAAATATTAAAAGTTCAATTTGACGATTTCAATGTTTACTAAGAATAAAATTTACATTTAAGTTGCTGTTTTCTAATTGGCTTTTTGCATCATAAAATATAGATGTAGATCCAGAAGTCCCTTCATCGGGGAAATTAATTTTCCATGTGTTCTCATCCCACAATTGCGAGAATTCTTTAAATTTATCTAAAATATTTATTAACACTTGGCATCCTAACACTTTTGAAGTGCCTGCATTATTTTCTTCCTTTTCTTCTGAACGGTGAACAGTGGCAGCAGTTGTATCTGAACGGTGAACAGTGGCAGCAGTTGTATCTGACGTATTTTCTGAACATAATAATTTAAATTTTTGACTACTATTTGTTTATTACTTGTTCGAAAAAGTCATTCTTATGAAATTATTACTAAATACCTTTTTTACTTTCATCGGATGCTGCAATGATGTTAAATAATTTGCATGGAGTTAAATATACCGTAGCAATGCCAACAACTGCTCCTAAAACTACTAGGCAGGTATCTCTAGATACATTCATAATTTAATCTTAAAATTAAAAACATCTCACAAGTTGTTAGAAAAACACACATTTAACTGTACGGTTAAAGTACTCCAGAATTTTTTCAAGCCCTATGTTAAATAACTTATTTATACGCCTTCCGTGAGTAGTATAATAATTCATGTTCGAATCCACATTTAATTAAAACACTTCAAAAAATTTAACATAATTTTCTAAATAGCTCAGTAATGCGAATTCCACGTCGCTAATTTCACAATTACAGAGCACAGACTAGTCTTACATACTGAACTTAATAATATTTGGTCAATGTTTACATAATGAATGGATATCAATACTGTGCTTGGAAATTTTTGTTTTTAAATTGTACTGTTGTGTGACTCTAATAGAAGTAGTTCACGATTTCATTCAATTTCCATTAAATATTCTTTAATAAATATAAAAAAAAAATGTTTTTCAGTCATACAAAAAAAAAACTGACGGTTCTTTTTACAGAGTAATAGAACATCTTGATTTATCTATTCAGTGCATCAATTAAGTATCGGTCCTGTTTTAATTGATTGTGTAAAACAAGCCAAGGATACAAGAATGATTTATTTAAGGCCCGCAGACGACGATAGTTAACGTTAGAAGTGCAAAAGCCGCTTGACATGCGAACATATTTTATTTTTAGCAGCCGGTGCTTCTCTTTGCGCTATTAAAAAGCCATGTTGCATACATTTTTTTATGATTTGCACGCAATTAAGTTATCTTTTGCCATCGATCGGATTCAATTTATTTGATTGAACACATGTATATGCATACAATGTAGTACCAACGTTCTGATGGTTATCACTGAAGTCTCATCCATAAAAATGCGAACAACGCCAGGTTAAATCTTGAAATTACTTTGATTGCACTAAATAGACTGGTTTAATTTTATGTATGCTCTTAAAGACAAATCCTTCTAAAATTCATTAAAACATATTTGAAATAAATAAGATGAACGCTCTACTTATTAAGCAAACATTTTTTTCAACATTGCCATTAAAATTATCGATGTCGAAGATTTTCGGTGGGTTTCGATGTTGCATGGATGCAGTGTTAAAATAATTACGGGTAGTGTTAAAATACAGGAATCGGCAGTAAATCATAGACGTTCTCTAAGAATATGGATCTATATTTTGTTATATCTTCATGCACAAATTCAAGAAAAAAATTATTTGTTGAAAAGATTTTCTCAGAACTTGTTAGTTTATCTAAATAAGTCCTTAAAATCATTCGATTTATTTCAGAGTCCGTATAATAAGTACATACATTTTTAAACACTTATTTTTCCGACTCGAGAAACTTAAAAACGTTGAAATTCAACAAAATTTCGGGTTGAAAAATCAGCACCGTTACAAAGCTGTCTCTTCAAGAAGGCAAAAGAAAATGATCACTCTAGTATAAGAAGTTGAAATTGACTGTAAAAGTTAATTGCGAATAACTCGATCCAAGGTAGTTCAGCACGCGTACAATGACTTCGACTTATTGCGCGATTCCTAGGAAGTCACAGACACACTGAGCCGGAAGCTCACGTGAACGGCAGCAGCTGCGAGACAAAAGAGAGATAAAAAAAAAAAGATCTAAGGTCGCAGCTCTTGAGTTCGACGAGCTCAGCTCTCTAATAGATCCGGCGCGCTGCTTTCGTTTTTCGTTTGGCCGTCTCGTGTCTTGGCCTCTAGCCAAGACACCGATTAAAGCGTACCTATATCCTCGTTGCTCTAGGCAACGAACGGCACGCGTTTTGCGAGGCACGTGTTAAAAAACAGGCAGAGACGGACACGCGGACTGCGCTAAAGGCCGCGAAAGGGAAACTGCACGAGTAACAAGCAGCCGTGCGCATATAATTCCAGCCTCGACCTTCTTAATCCCAGGTTCAGACGGCTTTTTTGCGCCTAATCGCTTCATCCACGCTTCATTTTGGGCTTTCCTTCTTCTCCTTCTTTTTATCCTCCCTCTGATAGTATACTGTTGACGAAAAGTTTGTTTTCCGTTAAAATTTACTTGGAATCGTCATGTTTTACTCGTATCTACTAGATCATGGATGTGCGGTTTTGTAAAATTAAAAGATGGTCGATTTATAATTTTATATTTTAGAATTTTATAATTAATAATTTGAACTAGAAAAAGAGCGTTTTCATCATGTTGAATAATTATTAACTAGCAATCTTAAATATCATAAAACTTCCTCTACGAAGAAGCAAAATTTTTGTTAAGAAGAAACCTGTCATGTAATTTTTCATAAAGTGTTATTTTTCGAATCCTAATTTCTTCAGTGTACACCGATATTTATTGGTTTCTGTAAAGTTTTTCCTGACAGCTTTATTTGTACGATTCTGATTTTTTTTTTTTTTGAACTTTAAAGCAATCAATAATAACAAACTACAGTTACTTTACCCTTTTTCTGAAACTGCTTTGTTTGATTAGGCGTTCTTATCTGCTAATGCTATTAGCTAACGCGCACCGCGCATTTTTCTACAAAATGCACTACACCTTATGTAAATACAATGTATCTAAATAGTGGTTAATCCCGATAAGTTTTTCCAGCTGAAACGATCGATTAAATCATTATAACTACCTTAAAAAAGCAGAGATATCGCAACTGAAAACATTGCGATATTGGCATACACTTGCTCTCTTTAATGGTTTCTTTCTCAGCGTATGACAAATTCACGCGGAACGCAGGTTCGTTCAACCGTGTGCCTCTTATTTCTTTTTTTTTCTTCTTTTATTTCCCCCTTTGATCGACGTTAAACACGCGCACATATAACAGGTATTGTGGCGCTTGAACGCGAGGCGAACCGGTGTAATGTTCACCGATCAGCAGTCATTCGAAAAAGGCAGAAAGGGAGAGGAAAAAGAAGCAGAACAGAAACAGTCCGTGCCAGAAATCGAAAAAAGAAGAGGACGAAAGAATACGCAAAAATAGGGATGCGTATAAATAAAATCGATTTCATTATACGCTTAAGTATTTCAATTCTTTATTTAACACAATAAGGATTAATTGCTTTTGATATAAAAATCACTAAATTATCTAAGAACAATGTATAACTCTTCTCAAATGACAACATATAGCTAATTTTTTTACGTATCCGTTTATACAATATACATACCTTCTGAAAATCAATTACTTTCTTATACAGCTCAAGATTACGCAATCTTCGAATTCACTCGTCCAATTGAAGATTATTCGAACTGAAAGTATCAATTTCTGTAAACCGCTGATACGTATCTCATTACGCGCTCATTAAGGAGGTACAAGCTTGACGACGCTTCAGTCTGAAAGACACGCAAGCGCGTAAGCTAGCAATGTACGAACGGCAGTCGCAGCGGCGAGCAACGGAAAGAAAAAGAAAAAAAGAGATAAAATAAAAGATGCCGGATTTCTAGAACAACGTAGCCTTGACTCACGTGTACGCGTTTACTCGTTAGTGGTGCAGGTTCACTCGGCGCACAAGCGGGGAATGTATATCCTGCATGAGCTTCTTATCTGTTCTCTATGTGTATATATGTACGTGCCAATCGGCATACACGCACACCGCGAGCGCCAGCTTCTTGATCTCTGGAGCAAATTAACAGATGGAAGGTCGAGCACTCAGATCACGCCTGCTGTGATCCGGAAATCTTTCGCCCGTCTACGTGTACGCGATCGATCGACGAGTAGGAAGTAATATTCTGCTATTGTGCTCATCGTTGTTTTTAAAGACCGATTTTACAGATGTTACGTAATCGATTATGTTGCTGGTTCTGTTATTGTTCATGAATTTCTTTTTTATCGAGATTTTGAAGATCTTGGGAATTTGTAAGGTGGAAAATGCGTGAGAAAATATTAGCAATGAAAGGTTCGAATAGACAAATGCGAAATGTATTATTGAAATAATTTGAAAAGGTATTTATCTTTTTTACATAAAGTTTAAGCACTTACTATAACTGTTTGCACCAGTGTTTTCAAAACGGAAAATATTAAGAATTAAAATTTGTGTTGTTAAACCAAAGGCAAAAGTCAAACAATTTTTTTTTAATAGAATTGATTTTTAGTACCTACTGTACAAGTAACATGAAATTTTAAATGGTAGTAATAATTGGCAAGTAGAATCTATAATAAATGTAATTTAAATAAAGGCACTGCAATACCTAAAATTTGTTGGAACAGACCGACTTTTTTTTCTTATTATTCCTATCAAGTTCAGATTTTAATTTGTCGCAGAGTATTAGATTTGCAAATACGAAGAAAATATTGTAACTTTTCTATCATTTCCATGCAGTTTGCAAATACTAATTACAGGTATTTTATTCATAATAAAGTAGATATTAATTCCTATAAGAAATCCTTTAATTGATATAACACCATAGAATAATTTACCGTTCGACGACACAGCTAGAGACAAATAAACTGCGGATTTATCGACTTTCTTCAAGCTAACGAGTGGCGCGTTCGATAAACTACTTTGTAACAAGTTGCGACTTGTGCAATTGTTACCTTTATGGGTCCTATCTCGTAATCGCTATCGAAATATTATCTTATTGATGGAGATAATTTATAGCAAAATCGTAAAGTTTATTTTACATGGCCTTAGGAATAAGAACTCACCCGTTCATTACAAAATTATGAATAACAATTTTTAAAAAATGGTTCAGTGTACATACATAAAAGTCGTTCTTGCAAAATTAAAATTTACTGTTTAAATACTAATTTACTCGCATAACAATTGATTCATAAAAAATTGGATTTTACAGTTTATCTCTTATATAAAATTTTCATGCAACTGTTCCATAAAGTGTATAATCCTTTCTTTTTATCTTATAATAATGATATACAACTTATGTTTCACAGCATTAATCTTTTCAACAATTCTAAAGTCATTATAGAAAAGCTCTAAATTAGGCTAAGCATATAATTAATATAGATTTGTTTAAACGTGTAATTGAAAAAA
>JAWWEM010017121.1:0-10373 GCA_035582935.1 Ormyrus thymus | reverse complement strand
AAGTCATTATAGAAAAGCTCTAAATTAGGCTAAGCATATAATTAATATAGATTTGTTTAAACGTGTAATTGAAAAAAAGGACCGGATTACTTTTCGCACAAAAATTATTCAAATAATGGAGCCGCAAGTATCAATTATAAATACTAAGAAAATCTATGTTGATTAAATAACTTCATCGGTAATGCATTTTCTCACTTTTCGCAAAATCAACAGTGGTGAACTGTCTCACTGTAGTGAAAGAAAAAGTTTCAGACTTCGGCAATAGCTAATTCTTTGAACTATTCATAAAACGGCAATGTACCGTAAAATCTACTTATTATATAAATTGCGCATTAATTAATAGCTGCGTAAAAAATGCGGCAGCTATTGATTGCCCAGTCATCTCGTCCATTTATGGAGATCCTTGATGATTTGCAATTAATTAAGCGTTCGATTCAATTAACATAAGAATTTAGATATATAGATCCTCCTACATGAAGGTTTGATGAGTTTGTATATGTTGCGATTTATTGCATAAAAGTATAAAGTGTTAAATGATTTATTTATTTGTATGGAGTTTCCAAAAAAATATTGGAACAATTTACAATAAAAATCAAGCAAAGTGTTTTAAGATTTGCATGTTTCAGAGCGATATTTTTTACGTTTACAAAGTTTAGAACATTTAGTTAAATATAACGGCTATGTGAATATATGAATTGTTTGCATTAAATTATACATAATTTTTGTAATTATGTATATTACAAATATTTTTAGAATTTTTGAAAGCAAAATAGTAAGCAAAAAATCTGAATTTTTTAGTACAAGTATTGATAAGAGGCTTATTTTATATATAATTGCAAAAACCTAAGCTTTTCTGCAATTAAAAAACGCATTGCTTTAAAAGAAACTTGATTATATAAAAGAATTGCATAATAAGAAAACACATTATCTTAAAACATGTAAGATGATAAATTACTCAATATTAAAAAATAATTGTTAAGATGTGTGGTTTTCTTCTAATAATTAAAGCTAGTTCCGTCTTATACATCACTATTCATAAGTATGAAAATTCTTTGTTCTACTAAACGTATAATATCAAGTGCGGCAAGAATATTTGTGAATTAACAAACTTATCAAAAGTTTGACATTGTAATTAAATAAACATTCCGATTTTTAGTTTTATGTCAGAGATTTATAGATCTTTTTGATTTTAAATATACTCTATATAATCTAATTAAATGAATTTGTATACTAAGCATATATTAAAATGTAGAGCACGATGAATAAACAAATATTAAAAATAAAAAATGTAAATGTTAAAAAAACGAAGCTTGATTACCATAATGAAACAGGCAGATGGCATTACGTATATGCAAAAATGTAGTCATTAATTATTTATATTAAAATAAATAATAAATAATCAATTGAAATTTAATTACAACACATCTGCATAAACATCTAATATAATGAGTATTTTGTAAGCTTTATATTTTAAACAAAAAGTTTATCAAGACAAAAAATGCCTTATCGAAGAAAACTATATTTCTTCAATGGTATATAAATTATTCAAGAATTCTTATTATAAAGACCAGAATTTTATGGCTTTAATTCTCTAAGAACACCTAAAATATTAGAGGAATTTATCCAGCGAACTTACGTGCAAATAAGAAGGGAAAATTCTTTATCTAGTATAACTGCACGCTTCATAGCCCGTAACGTCGCGATTTCATTTTCGAATTTCGAATTTTTTTAATAAGAATTTCGTATTTTTAATTTGCTAAAAAAAGTTACATTTTTAGTATACCTTCTACTTACAGAATTTTGGTTTTTCTTCTAAAATTATTCTAAATTATATTTTTAATCTTCTGAGCACAAGTTTTTGAAATTTAAAATTTTATCACTATAAATTCCATACATCAGAGCAGATTAATATTTACTTTTATATTTAACAAGTCATTTTCATTTTTGACCAGTCTATTGTTTAATTTTTGTCAAACCTCAAGAGAGATATGATGTTAGACTACCGCGGGCTGCACTTCTCAACTTATCTAATAGGCGTGAAAACTAGCTGATAAATTATCATTAGCAGAGTGATCCAGTTTTTTTGTTAACAATTATGCTCGCGACCACACCTCCACTGCAAGGTTAAATTTTTATCACGCACGTCATATATGACAACTTAACGAACACCAACTTCCAAGCTGTGCATAAGAAATCTTGATCTTAACCTCTTTGTAAATTATCATTTTGCGGTGGATCGTGCAAATAAAAGATATAGCGAAGATTTTTTTATAGTGACAAAAAATAGTTTATGAATTTGAAAAAATTAATTTTAATATTGAATAGAGAATTTTGATTTTTTAAACTGCAAATTTTTTAATTTTCTTTCTTCGCAAAGCCAAAAGCAATTTATTTTTTACACATTTTTTTCTTTTTAAAAAGGAATTGGCATATCAATGATATGTGCGCAAAAGAAATAATTATAAGTAAAATAATGTGAATTAATAATTCTTCAAAAGAAAGTGTGGCACTTAAAGTGTCTATATTTTTATCTCAGTCTATTAAGCAGATATAAGTGGGCGACTGCAATTTTTCTTTTTAAATCACAATTTTTTTATGCCGTAAACGAGCGGTCTTTTTCCCTTCTCAAAAGCCGGAACAAGAATATGGTTTTAGGAAAATCCATCATGCGCTGCCTGCTGAATCTTCATCGTCATCCTCGTCTCTCCCTCTTTTTCTGTGGCTAGAGTCGTCTCGCATAAGCATAGCTCATTCTATTTTCAACCTGTGGATACCAGAAATTCCCTATCCGAGGAAAAAAGTAGGTCGAACATCAGGCAAAAGTATAAAAACAAGAGATTTCCGCAGCTGTGCCTTCTCGCCGCCACTAAGACCTTCTGCCTTCCTTTTCTGGACAATGACATTTTTTCTTTTTTATTAGAGCACTCATAGTTACCACCTACGTTCGCTTTTTTTAAGGAATTGCTTTGTCTATTATTCTTTTACTTTATTATCAAAAAAGTTAGAAATTTTTTATTTTTATTTAAAGTCTTATGAAGCTTTCACGATTTAAGATATTCACAGTAATATAAAAAATATATCTCTTACGTAGTTAAGCATACCACCTTTTAATAAAAACAAGTAAAATCGCCGAATTCTATTACTGATATAATTTATTATCTAAAGAGCAATGAAAAGTGCAAAAACATTGCAGAAATATACCAATATTAATTACCAATGCTGCATAGAGCAGGGCGCCTATACCGTTGTATTATGGGTATATAAAATAATTATAATACAGTTCGTAACAAATACTTTACAAAATTATAGCACATTTACTGCTACTTATAAAATAAATATATATTTTTTTAGTTCGTGGATGTATAAAATCTTGAATGGTTATTTATTCTATTACCGCATCAGAGGTAAATTATTATTTTTATGGTTTTCACTTTTTCTAGAAGGATATTTCAGCCATCAATTACAAACCCTTTCTGTAGATCCGTGGTCAACTTGCTGGTCACGTGATAAGCCTATTTCCGTGGCTTTTACACCCGCGCCTTGGTAAAGCGATATATTTATGGTCCAGCGTGCACTGGATAAGAAATATAATAAAGAGAATGACAAAGAGAAAACGAGACGGAAATAGACCCGTTTCGCTTTTCGCGAACTACTTATTCTGAGTAATTAACAATTCCTGATTAAACTTTTTCTATTCATTATATTTCTCATTATACTTTCTGAATAAGTAATGCTTGTCAATGAATTAAAAGGTTTTATTCTTTTAATGATATTTTACTTTTAGTCTTTGAAATTCAATTCATAATATTTTTTATACAAGCATTATTTTTATTTTACAGAGTAGCTGTTAAATGTGATACAATCTTTTAGGAAAGTAAAGAAAAATTCACGAACATGAATATGTTCACTTATAATTTTGCTTCTTCCTAGAGGAAGCTTTTTGATAGTACTTTAGATCGGTAAAGATCACATCTCGATGCCCGACAGATAAAAGTGCAACAAAATTTGCTGCACCTCATTTGTATTATACATAAAACGTGCACCGGTCGCTTTTTTTCCGCCAAAGTCCGCCTTCTTAGTCCATTAACAATTTAAATGAGATTGCCACAATATCACGTTCTGGAGGCCTGTCTCAAAGTATACCAATCGGAAGCAGCAGTTACTAAGGTCTATTTATCGCGTTCGCGAAGAGCAACGAACGAACACGAACATTTATTTGCATGCTGAAGGACATGTTTTACACGAATTAGTAGGAAGTATTAGATAGCTTTTCAAATTACCGTTGGAAAGCAAAATTATTTGATTATAAAAAAAACCGCTGCCAATTCATTGGCACTTAGCTTCCTCCTAACTAATTTATTGTTCCAATATTATCTTTGAGATTCATTTAAAACAATCGATTTCAATAACATTAATTTCAAACTATTCTATATTTAATTAATTATTTATTTTTGTATTATTATTTTATTTTTATAATTTAATGAACAGAAAACAAAATTTAAATAAAAATTTTGTTATCAGAATATTTAAAATTCTAAAAAACAGAATTTTTTAAATTCCATGTGTAAAGCTCGATTTCGCGCAAGCTTGAATAAAAATCATGCGCTAACTCAAGCTTTGTACAAGTCTTTTCCTAAACTTTCAAGTAACTTAAAGTCTTTTTACTCCCGTAATCGTTGGACATAAAAAACTCATTTTTTCAGTTTTCAGCCTTTTATTAAAAAACTAATTCACAAAATTTTTATTAAAAAACTTACAAACTTAAAAAACGAATTCATAATAGCTCTATATATTCTAAATTATCAAAAATTTCTTCAGAGCAGTTGATAGTTTAAATTAGGAATTATAAGCTTTTAAAAAAACCCATTTTTGTTAAAAACAAAAGAACCATAAGAGCTAGAGTAACTTTTTTTCTCTAAAAGTATAAGTATTTTTATGCTCTTTAAAATGGTCTTTTTTCTATTCAAATATCTCAATCCTATCATTAAAAAAAAGTAAAATTAAATTTTTTGAAAATCGAAAATTTACGATAAAAAGAAAAAATATAGAATATACAGTACAAATGTAGAGTACAAATAAGCTAAATAAAAAAAGATTTTTTTTGCCATCACAAAAAAAAAAAAACAAAAAAAATGAGTCGTGAAAGATGCATGTGCGTACAGTAGAAGCTGAGATCTAGGCGTATACACACACACACACACAGCCATACAGACAGTTTTCAAACACCATTCATTCTTGTTTCTGACATCTTATACAATTATAACAGGTTTTTCGAACAACTCCAAAAATTACTATCACAATGCTTCCTCTAGGAGGAAGCAATAATGAAAATTACATAGACAATGATTTTCTACTTTACAAGGAGGAAACAAGTGTGTACTTAGCTAATAACACATAATGAAAAATAATTGCATATGGAATATCTGCATTTAGTCAATATAACTTTTCTTTAATTCACATTGATTTAAAAAAATTCTTTCTTACACATTCTAGTGTTTTTTTTATTACTTTTTAATTGGCCTCGTTTTAATTCTTGACTATTCATTTAATAACTTCTGAATACATTATTCTAATAAAGATCATTAAAACATTAATTTGCTACAAATTATTCTTGCAGAACATATAACGTTACTGCAAAATTTGAACAATTATTATACCTTAAAGGATTTCATTCTACAAGAAATTTGAAGTAATACAAACAGTATAGTCACTATTGTTTCAAATAATCACTATGATTAAAGCTTATCTTTATAAAAAATGATATCCTAAAATTTATGCAGATGAAATCTTTATTTTAAAAATTGATATTCGATATTCCGTACATAATAAATTGTTTTTTCTTTTCCTTATTTTAAAACGCTTCATATAGGAATATACTTTTCTTGCTCAAAGCAAAAGCTTTTATAATTCTCAAGAGATTGTTATATATAGAAAATGAAATCTGCATTAACGACATCGAGCAACCCTCAGTTCGGAGAACAAATACCGAAAAGGCTAAGGGATGAAGAGTACTTTAATAAAATGAAACTAAGCGGATTTATCGTGGAGATTGACTTCGATTTAGCCTTTCTTTTTGTCTTTCTTAATTAATCTTTTAGGTGAACTCTGTTTCAATTTGATTAATTTTACTATAGATTTGTAATACGTCATGATTGTTTTTTAAATTTTAGTATGCAATTTTTATTTACATTTTTTATAAATAAACTTTCCTTAGGACTTAATGCAGGAGGAAAATAACAATGATTCACGTTTATTTATAATGTTTCTAAAGTATATTGGGAATAAAAGATTAATTTTAAATATGTAAATCAATGTCATAAATATTTTAAGTAATTAAACCA
Organism: Ormyrus thymus; assembly: GCA_035582935.1. NCBI lineage: Eukaryota > Metazoa > Arthropoda > Insecta > Hymenoptera > Ormyridae > Ormyrus > Ormyrus thymus. Next base: position 4,032 of record JAWWEM010017121.1, on the reverse strand, counting down.
TCAACACGTTTCAGTAGATTTGAAAATTAGTAAACTGTATGTTCTTATCTAAAGTTTTTCGATGTTCAAAATGATAGTAAATTAAAATTAATAATAAATTTAAATAAACGAAAAAGGGTTAATTTAATTTTTTATTATTTATTAAGTAATTTTTCATATTTAAATATTCAAATCACAACCGGAGAATGGAATTTTGATAGCAGGTTGATAGATTTACAGTGCCTTCGGCAAATCAACTGAATCAAATTTATAAAATGTTGTTTTAGTATTTTGTTTTTTTTTAACCTAAAGAGTCTGTAAATACATCGTCCTACAAACGAGAAATGTTTTATATTATTTTATTTTTCGTAAAAAATAGCAAATCTTTGATAGACTAAGAGTGTACACGCCATCTTTTGAGTAGTATTGAACATTTTTTCAACGTTATGATAAGCAGATAAGCAGATGATAAGTTAGTTCGCGCTTTATATTTATTCACTTACCGGCGGTGCAAGTACATGGTCTCAGTAAGTGCCTCCCTCTATCGCTGCTTCTATACCTTAAAAGTGAGCAAGCCGTACACTGTTAACTGTACGTCTATACAGCGTTTTTAATTAATAATGTAAAATGTGAAATATTTCAAATTTTTAAATTTGAAATTTAATAAATATTTCAATGTATAGAATAGAATAAAAAATTTGGAGGGGTCTCAAATGCATGTATTTATCATCATATTCATCGTCATAAAGTTCTATCCTCAATACTCTATAACTTTTAGTTAATAACGAAATTAAAAAGTGAAAAATAATTTCTATAAAAATAATGTCAAATACATCAAGATAAAAATGTTGAAATAAAAGTTCCTTGTCACGAGATCAATATTGCACGAAAAAATGAAAAGTAGATTTTGAGATACCTTAATTTTTAAGATTTTTAAAATATGCTTATTTTCAAAGTCAAAAAATATTTGTTTTGAATTTGAATACTTTTGGTCCACGACGTTGTATAGCACTTACTGTAACCTTTAAATTGCCTTTTGAATTTTATCAATAGGATTTTTTTTGTTTGGATTTACTAACGTAAACACGTTATGGCGCGCATGAATTTAGCTAGTCTTAAAATTCTTAAAGATCAAGTATCTCAAAATCTCGCTAGGATGTACCAAAACTGAGATCACATTCGTGTTTAGCAGACCAAAATACATACAACTATATTTTTATTTTTTGTGTGCCAGTGTCATTATCAGGAAAAGGATTAATGTTCAAAAATTTAACCAAAATATAATATGAAGTAGCACACAAAACAAGAACGGTAGTAATAACAAAATAATTATGATTTTAATAATCATTGAGTATATGTTATAGCTATTCAATGTATGTTTGATTAACAAAGAAAGAAAGGAAACAAGAGCACTAGTACTAAAAATTTGTTACATTAATTATTGGCATCGATGGGGTGGTATTATTATCATTATAATTATCTGCTTCGAGCGCAAGCACTATTTCTGTTAATTGCTAACTCATTTTCAGAACTTAATTATAATTTCCATTAATTTAAAATTTAAACATTTACCAAAAGAAATTCGTTGCTAACCATTGCAAAATAAATCTGTGATTTATTTTGACATGTAATTAATAAATACAAATAAAACATGTAGTAGTAAAATGTTAACAATTAGTAATTCAGATTAAGTCTGCTCAAATGCGAGCACACATGTAACATAATGTTTTCACTTATCTTATTGGTTTTTTAATTAAGATTCTTTCAGTACAACATGAGTTCGAAGTAGTTGTAAAAAAGTGAGAAACAAATCAATATCTCAGGTTGTTATACGATTAATACATCAGTTTTTAAATCTACTCTGTATTTAAAAATTACTTTCAAATGACAATCTCGTCAAACATGATTAGACTATTAAAGAAAATTTTAAATTCAATATAAATTTATATTTTAACGATTAGATATATTGTAATTTGCAATATTCCTAAAATAAACCGCGTTTTATTTAAAAAAAAACATTCGTTTTCCGGCATAAAAAATGTTTGAAAGTTTGATTAACACCTAAATCCGTACGCCCAATAATCTTCGTACACCCACCGACCTCAAACTAGCCTTGTTTTTCCTCTACAACTCTCAATTAAAACGTTAATCGATTATGTGAAAATCTATCTAGTAACCTCCGCCAGTTTTTCAAGCAATCCAATTTTTAGCAACTCCTAATCAATGTTTGCGCAGACATGAAAACTCCCACCAGGAATAGAAGTAATTACTGTTCTTCCGTCAGTACCGAACGCAGAGAAACTGCTTTCTATTCTTGTTTATTTAGCGGTGACTGCGTATCGGCTTTGAACTCGACGATATCGACCGCAATGCGCAAGCGTCGATAATGCACCCGTTTCCCTATACAGCCCTCAAATACGTACACAAAGCGTTTGGACCCACCATCTTCGAGGCTCTACAAGACTAAACGGAGAAGTCGAAATCCTTGTATAGAAAATGACGTTCGTCTATTAGCGTCGGGATCTTACGCTATGCTCGAACCTTTGAAGGGCAAATACACTCTGAGCTGCACACTACTTTATCGATGCAAGACATTGAATGTACCTTAGGGGAATAAGTGGATTATTCTGTTAAAGTGAAGGAATTTCGGGTGTAATTCACGGATCGATATTTGTATTCATTATTAATATCATCAGAGAATTTCTAAATATATATGCAAATATATATCAATGCAGTAATGTGCAAAATTAGGAACAGCATATTACTAATGACAAATGTTACCATCAATATACGGTAGTATGTACTTTATCCTAGATTATTAATTATTATCTGATTCAAATACAATTTAATTAAACATATAATTTCACACTTCTTTTATTTTGCATATTAATTTATGTTAATTACCATAAACATATGATTAAATGAACTCATTTAAATAACATTTTGGAATTGTACTGTTTGACCGCTTGATTCCATGTAATATAAGTAAAAATAGTACCTTTTTACATCCAAATACTTTTCACATTTTCTACAGGAATAATATTATTGAATAACAATCAAATAATAACAATTTTCAAAATAAAAGTACACTCTAATCATCTAATCGCTCATTTCCCACCGCTTAATGAATTTCTCGTCGGTAATATTCTAGCCTCCGGTGAAAAGCACGGCGTTTGGCGCCGATATTGCTCCAAAGGAATATTAATATCTTGCTTGGTCGTACGATCGCGCTCCTTTAATGGAGTTAAAAACTCGGTCGTCATTTTCGCAAAAGACGACGCGGCCGCTAAATTGAAAAATGGGCATCTATTGAAATATAGGGGGAGTCGCGGAAGTCGAGGCCCTCGAGGGTCGTATGCATTATTTCACTTGGTAAAATTCGTAGCGGACGGCGCGGTGGGGATTCTGCGGCTCGCGTTTTGTTCATCGCTTCGCAGGATTAATTAAAACAAAACATACTGCATGCTGTTGAAGCTACAGACGGTATAACTTTGACAGGTCGCTGCGTAGCCAGGCTTTAGAATGGTATGAATTTTTGAGGCTTGTTTGGAAAATGTTTCGGCTCGATATTTCCTGCTATGTGCCCGACAAAATTTTTTATTTTGATTTTTTAATTGGTATTAATTTACTAACTCCTCTAGTGATGGATACTGTTGAAATTGAAATTCATCTCAATAGAAAGTATTCGGAAATTATATTGATATTGACATTCGGACATGATAATATGATATTGATGAAGCTCAATGTTTTTGATGATACAGATTCTTAGTAATAGTTATTATTAAACTGATAAAAAACGATAACTGTTGTTAATCGATCCGCTGATAAATTTATTATAGTTAAAAGTCAACTTAGCAAGCATAAAATTCCACTTTTACAACATTTTTTGCACCTAAATATAATTCAATCAAAGTATTGCCTAATTTATTTTTATTGATCTATGTAGAAAATCAAATTTATTTATTTATTTATTTATTTATTACCAGATATTATAATTACATAGGGTTTACATCTACGCAATTACCCACAGAGATAAACAGGGTTATCTGTTGG
>JAWWEM010017080.1:0-21904 GCA_035582935.1 Ormyrus thymus | reverse complement strand
AATACCAATTCTTGAATTAGCTTCAGTAGAAAAGTGCAGAGTTCGGTCAGACAAGAATCTCTTACCTCGCTCTCTTTACGAAAAGCTCGTCGGCAAATTCCAATGAACCTAAAACGCAGAGAGCCACAATTAAATCGCAACAGTCCCCCACGAAAAAGTCAATCAAGAGCCCGCTTCCGTGGGCCAAAGCGCGCATCCAAGTCCCCTCTCGACGGCAGCAGAAGTGCTCTCCGTCACGCTCGCCGAAACGTCCCTTTCGACGCCGCGGCGCACTTGCGCAAGGCCGACTTGGACGCGGTCTCTCTCGAGCAAACGAGAGTGAATTTACGATTTCGAGCTCGAGTGTGTTTGCCTCCGACTCGACGATCCGTCGTAAAGCATCGCGCGGCACGATTGAAGGCCCGCTTTGGCGCCGTTAATTCTCGCGCGCCGAGAGGCCCGCAGCTTCTTCTTCTTCTTGTTCTTGCGCAGCGGGACGCCCAAGACCGCCCACGCGGACCGTGTCGCACAGCCGAGCGAGGCTTTTTTCTCGCGCGTCGACGGCGCTGAACGGAGGGGGGGACTGGATGATGAAGGGGTCGAGGAAAGGTGATTCGGGGACGGGAAATGCTCGTATTTTATTAGTGAGAGTAATTTTTGCAGGTTTAAAAAGTGCTTAATCGCGCGAGATACTTTTTTAACAAAGCTATTAATTAATAAAGCAAAATTTCACTACTAGAATTTAACGACGCGCAGAAAACTATTCTGAATCATCGTCAAGCACCCACGTGTTGTGGGGAAGTTTGTCGTTAAGCGTCCGCACGATTTCTCTCAGACCTTCGACGTCGGTTTTTCCATCGCACTTGTAAAGTTTCAAGATGATCTGAAAATTGTTGTGAGATTAGTATTTTATTAAACGATTGGATTAATGCAATTATAGTTACATGACAAGGACTGTCTCGATCTTTACGTCCATCGTCTTTTTCACACATTTCCTTATAATTTTCACATGTAATTCCTCCCTGGAATAAAAAATAATTTCAAGAATAGATACTCGAATTATTTAAAAATTTTTTAATTACCTGTGCAATTTGCTTTTCAATGTCTTTCTTAAATTCGGTAAGTTCAGCTTCCTATGTAAAGCGGTGAAAAATTTAATTTCAATCTTTATCTTTCCATCTTTAAAAAACTCGTTTACTTACCGTCAGACTGTCAGCCTGAAAGAAAATGTTCAATTTTGATTTTTAAAATTATAGATGCAATTTTTCTCTTAAAAATGTATTTAAGGAAATAAGCTTTACTTACTGCGTTTTCTTCTCCTGACGAAATATGTACGACAACTAATAAACAGAGTGCTTTTAAAAGAATATTTTTGAACATTTTAATAGTTAACAATTCTAAAATCGATTAACTTAGTTCAACACTTTCTAAACTCGACTCTACGTTGTACAAAGACCGACACCTTATGCGCGGAGCGGCTTTCCGAATTTCATGCAGATAAACATTTTACGGTTGAAAAACGTGAAATACGCAAATTTACGGTTAGATAAGATACTACAATAATTACTACGAGTATTACAAAGCATCCATTGCACAGTCATGAATGACGCATTTACGCTTGAAAACAAAAACTAGCCTACATCCGATTACCCAATTTTTCTGCACCCTAAACCGCACTCGATTTTGAAACGTTCAACAAAACTCTCTACTTTGCAACAATCCATTTTCATACAATGAGGATTCCAACATTACATGAAAAAAAAAGCGCTCTAAAACTTACCGGAAGCGGCCCTCGGCTCCGGGCAATTCCACCTCGCCGCGTCGAAAGTCACGCGAACGCGTGCGCGACAACCGATCATTACTTTAAGTAACAAGTGTCTCTCCCCGAGCGAGATCCCCTGAAAAGCATCGGCACCCGTCACGCGCCTCGCCGCGAATCTGCGGGCCGTCTGAAAAAGCATGAGCGCGCGCGCGCGTGTCTGAAAGTGCGCGATTGCGCAAGGCGCGCGGAGGAACGGAGCTCCTCCGCCGTGTAATCGCTCGAGAGCGAGCGATTTTTCCTCTGCCCTGCGACGGGGTGACTGCGGAGTCGCCGAGACGGATGGGGATAGCCTGCTTTTAGCGCGATTATTATTCATTTACGGCTGGAGGCCGGTTTCAGTTTGTTGTCGAGTAAATCGAGCGATTTGTTTGCGGGGAGTAGTTGTCAAGCGCGGCGTTGGCCTTTCAGAATAAATGCAGTGGTGTTCTTTGTTCTACTTTTATAATAAATTTGTATTAATGGCGGTGTAATTCATTTTATGATGCAATGCTAGCTTATTGACCCTATTATTGGTCAAGGCGACAATACATTTTATTGTTCCGATTTAACTTAAGGGAATTAATTAGTAGCTAAATTTTAAAAAGTTTTATACTTTGCATAAGGATTTCAGCATTAAAGAGTAATATACTTTAACATTTTTAATACACACAATATTACAGAGATTTTTAAGGAGTTAATTAAATTTCCTGAAATAATATTCAGAAAAAAATTGTAAGTTTGGGTATTTTTAGAAAGTTACGAAAGCTTTAATTAATACCGAAATTAACGATCTTCAAAGCTTCAGGAAGTCATAATCATAAAATTTAAATTAAAATTAGTTCCAAACCTCAACTTTTTCCCGACAAATACACTTTCTGTATAAAAAATAAACTGTAATCACAGTGCGCCTCGACGTAGGCAAAGCCCCGGCAGCCAGGAATTTTTCAATCTATCAATCCGCGGGAGCGTACCGCCGTCGGTCCCGACTCGACGTCCGTCATACACGTGGCTTCGATCAATCGCATTCCGCAATTATCGAACATTACGGCCCCGAGCCGTCTTCCCGTCAATCAGCGCGAAACTCGGCGCGCTCTTTTGTCGCGAGAGCGTAAAATCATCGGGCCGGCAGCGCGGTATCGCCTTCGCGTCGACTCCGCTCTCGATTTCGACCCGCCGACAACGAGGGAGGGGGAAGCGGGGCGGCTTGTCTTCCTTAATGAGCCGAGAGCGACGCGTCTGCGTCGCTTTGCGCGCGAATTTCGCAATCCGCGACGGCGTCCGCGCGTGTCCGCGATTGGAGTCCGGCTTCTTCCCTGAAATTGAACTTTCTACGAGCGGCGCGCGCTGGCAATCAAATTCGTACGATTACGCGCTTTACGATGACAAATTAAGATGTAATACTGCTTCGTTTAATTTTATGTAACTCGCCTTCGGTAATTGCTCGCGCGACGCGAGGCTGCCGCCGCTGCATCGTTCGGCGAGTGAAATATGTAAATGGTCCCTGAAAATAGTCAGCCTCCCGATACTGGCAATTTCGGCATGCTCTCTGCCTAAAATGTATATTGAGAGCGTAAATTCACTTAAAATTAAGTGGTTGTAATTCAAATTCCTGGGGTCTACTGGATTCTGTAAACACGTTAATAGGTTTTGAGGATAGAATTGCGACCGCAAGAATTTGCAATATTTTTGATGTACGCTCAGGCTTGTAAACGCACGATTTTTTTTTTTTCATTTTGCTAATTTACGAATATGGTTACCCCGACTGATGAGCTTATTCTTAAAACAATCATCCACAAGTTATATAGCTGGCTTACAGTTAAAAATTGACAGTATTCGACTAGCAATCGACCATTTCCTTCTTCTCCCCTTTATCAAAATCACTTTTCCAACTTCTCTCGAGACGTAAACCCCCTCGCAACCCAAAACTCGCCCTCCCAAGAGGATTCCCCGGGCTTCCCGGCGGCGTCGGATTCGCGCGACCGTACTTACCTCGGGTCCGCGCGGCTGCAGTGTCATTGCGTGCTCGGGCGCGATAATTCCCGTAAACCTATTAGCGAGCGCGAGGCGCTGCCGTTATTATTATAACAGAGCCTCGTTAGAGCTGGCGCAACGCGCTTTACGCAAACGAGCGCCTCTTCTCGGGAGGCGTCCGGCAGTTTAAGGCGAGAGGCGAGAGCGCTGCGGCGCGGGTGGAAATTGGCCTGTTAGGCCGCCTCGGCACGGAAAATTTTGGAGGCCTTCGAGGGGCTGACCTTAGAGAGGCTCCCGCGACCTGCGCTGCCTTAGTGGAGGTCGCTTTGTTCACGCAATGCAAGTTTGCGGGTATTGCGATGTTTGTTACAAGTTGTTTAGGAAAACCACTTTATGGTCTTTAAATGGACGTGTAAAGTTATTCTAATGTGGATAGCGGATGTCGAGGGTAAAATAAGAGTTTCAATTGTAATTGTATTACCGACTTAAATCAGTTAAAAAAGAAACACTTATTTGCTGTTAAAGTCTCGGAGGAAATATTCTTAAAAGACGATGTTGAAACAAAATGATTCGCGATAAAATCAGAACTACTAATGATGTAATGGACAAAGCAATGTGGTCTAATTTCAAATTTTAATTATTCCCAGCGTTTGGTCGTTTATCAAAAATTGGAATAAATTAACATAAAATAGTGATCTCGCATAATTTGAAGCTTAGCAATAGAGCTGCTTTTATTTTGAGCAACATTTGTTTGAGCTAAAACTAAAACACAGCCCAAACTCGAGCGCACTGCAAGACTCATTAGCGTTTCATCGCTCCACAAAGATACCCATTAAAAATCGTTAAACAAGCATCCTTCGTCTTCATCAGCATTGTTCCGAAAAATCTCCACCTCACGCTCCAAGACACTAAAATAACTGTTAAGAAGGGCCTTGCCAAAACGCCGCTCGTTCCTAAGCGCGACCAGGCCTCCTCTACACCAGATAAACGCGTAATAAGCAGGTAAACACTCGCGTGCAAGCCGCGTATAAGCTTCTCCTCATTACCTCCTCTTTTGTTGTAGCCTCGCCGCGATCACTATCATTATCATCGCTACATTACTGTCTTCGTCCTCTGGCTCGTACTACTCCCGTGGCTCCTTCCAGCCTCGGCGCCGCTCTAGCTGAATTATTTATGGCCATGTTAATACACTCGCGCCGTTTCGACTCGCCGGACTTGTTCCTCCCCCCCCTTTTTATTTCTCGCTTTATGACGAGCGAGTGTCGAAAACGCCGGCCGAGTTGCCGCAATTTCGGCCTGGCAAAAAGTCCCATGGCGATGCTCCGATGAAAACATCAGGTACAACCGGGACGAGCGTTGCGATCGATTTGGCAAGAATTTCCGCGTGCGATGTTGGGAAAAATGCTGGCCGCCGCCGCTGCTGGTTATGACGATCGCTGTTTCGAAATTGGCGGAGCTTGTTTTCTCGGTTGTCTGCGGAGATTTAGGGAAAAGGGACAGTGGCTCTTCGGGTAAGAAACGATAGGCGAGTGATTTACGGCGTTTGTAAACTGCTTCACCAATTGATGCTTAAAAGTAATGTCGTAGGAAATAAAGAGTCGCGTTTGACGTTAATGTTTAGCTATAAACTACTGGTCATTATAATTATTCATATTTTAAATACTACAGTAATGTAAATCGAAGATTTCATAAACGTTTCAGGCGTTAAGACGGTTTTAATAAAGCAAAATATTTTAATCTTGAGAAAGTATATTTCTTGAAGTATGCAATTTGCACTTCATTTAAAAAATTCCACTCATTCCATTTAGCTTACTGATAAAATTTTTTGTAGTTGAAAATTATATTCCTTATTATGTACTTGTATTTTTAAACTTTTACCTTAAAATTACTATACTTAAAATCAAATTAAGTTTCGCAAATGTCTACAAAGAATTTCAGAGAAGTGTAAAAAATTTCAATAAACGTAATATACAATTTACTACAATTTAACGGAAATTCGACACCTTGCAATTGCAATTACGAAATAGTTGTGCACTATCTTGTAACGGAGAAGTATTATTTAATGCTTCCTCTTCATGAGCAGCAAGCAAATTACTTTCGATATTGGGTATTGACAATCTACGTACACCTCGCGCAAAAAGTCATAAAGATTTTCCAAATTAAACAATTCCTTAATTAAAGTTCTCTGACTCTCTACACTTCAAAGAAGCACCAGCATGAAGTTTAAAGCTGTGCGTCCCGTCTCCATTAGCCCGAACCGTCAACAAAGCACCCGAGTACCAACGAGCAAAAACCCTTTGTTTCGGCGACCAATAAAGCAGGCCATCAATCAAAGCACAAAGGCATTAAGAAACAGTTCCTCAGCCGGTAATTGGGTGAATAATTAGACTCGGCGGCGTTATACAATTGCGCCTAAACGCATTTTCCGCGCTGTGCGTGTCCGCGCCGAGGCTCCCCGGTCGCGGCGTGCCGCCGATATATAAATCAGTCGCGCGTCCCCTTTGCGCAACGCGGCGCCGATTTCATTGCCGGCTCGGCATTACACTTCTCGATAATTCAAGCGCCGATGCACACGGCGAATTTAATAACGCAGCGAGGAAGAAACCGAGACGGAGCGCGTATTATTCACGCGCGTCCAGTCGCGCCGGGGATAATTAATTCCTTTTATATTGTACGGCGGAGACGCTTTTTGCCTTTTGTAATCGATGCCGCCGCGGAGCGTTATTTTCACAGCCGGCCGCGCGAATAATTGTGCGCGAAGGAGGCTGACGGCTGCTGCGCGACGGAGATGCATTCGACGCCAGTCGTTTGGGCTAAGTGCCCGTTGCTTTATCGACTTTCCGAGAAAATCTTTGTGAAACTCGTGCGTTTTACGATTTTGATTTTCAGGCGTCTAAATAAGAAGCTCTCGGTGGGAAATTTATTGGCTACGCTTTTTGTACGAGAGTTCGAGAGGGAACGAAAACGTTCGGGTGAAATTGCAGGCGGCTCCGATTTGATGTCCGTACTTTGAAGTAGAATACGGCGGGCGAAACGTTTTTTGCACTTTGATTGCACTAATATATTCGTAATTCTAGTTAATGTGCCATCAAAATGTGGACCACTTTCTTACGTAACTCTTTTTATTAGGCCGTGCAACTTTAATATGCAATCTATAACATTTTAGCAACTTGTGGAGTAATGTACACCGTGCATTGTGGTGGGATCGTAAGCACTATAAAAAGGTATATAATCCATGCACCTTAAATTGTTTTTCTTCAGTACGCCTTTAATTATTCTTGTGTACACAGAAAATTATTTACTTTCTCACACATTCAATCTTAAAATACTTCTGAATTAAGTTTTTTAATGAAAATATAACTTATTCACAATACTCACTTTTTTGTTTTTTTTTTTTAAATTAATAATAACGGTAAATACTAGGTACGTGATTAGTAAGTAATAACTTTTTTATAACTCATCGATTACAAGTTTATATCATAATTTTTATTATTAATGATTTAATCACCAACACAAGTTTAATATGCAATAAAATAATAATGCACGTTTTATATAAGAACAAAATTGAATTAAAGAATATTCATATATTAGATTAGAAAATAAACATTTTAAATAAGTTTTTATGAAAATTTTGTTTTGAAAATTGATTCATTAAAAAAAAAACTTTTAAATATACGCAATTAAAACTTTACTGACAATTTCATGATATTTCTGATGAAACATTCAGCGGAATCTTCAATAGAAGCCTTTTGTTGAGTAGCGCATTCAGTCAAAGTCCTCGCATTAATGTTAAGAAACGTATGTGAATAAAACTGGGATGAAAAAATAATGAATTTAATCCTTGTCTTCTCCGAACAAAGCTCCTTCCATCGGTACGCAACGTGCGATAAGCAAAGTATGCCTATTTTATAGCAGATCATAAAGAAAGTCTTTACACTCTTCCTTAAAAAATTAATAAATCAGTAATTGATGTTTGGTCAAAACCATATTAATTATGTTTTACGTACGATTAGGAGTCATAAATCTTTTCATTGACTTTGATGCGGCCTTTGAACCCATTATATTTGTTATCTTTTGAAAAATATTTATTACGGTTATAAAAAGTAACAAAAAATTCTGTTGACATATGCCGATTTGTATTAGTAAAAGGATATAAAAGGAGATCTTTGAAAACAAAATAACACGACGAGTTTTTTCTTTATTATGTTAAGTTTTATTACCTTTTTCCCCATGATTGTGTAAATGTTTACTAAAAACTGCAGTTTCAATGCATTTTTTGTAATTTTGTTTTCTAAGCCCATCCACCAAGTCTTTCCTCAAATGAACACGTCTTCAAATAAACCTTCCTCGAAAATATCAACCTTAAACTAAATCCATTCTAAATTAACAATCAATCAGCCAGCCAAAGAAAAAAAAAAAGAGAACTGAAAATAAATCAAATCCCAGCTGAAACCGAAAGCGACGCTCGGCAGTGTCTGCCCTCGAAATCGGCATCTCCTTAAAGAGCCGCCGCGTCGCAGCTCCACTTATCCAATCCTCTCGGCGCTATATTTATTAGACCGCTCAATCGGCAGCTCCTTACGCATTATCGCGCGCGCGCCTCTTGCGCAAAAGCATATGCGACACGAGAGAGTTCCTCATAAAGCGCCTTATAAGCCTCGGCTTTGATTGTCCGTAATTGGTATACGCGCGAATCGCGAGCCATTAAGATCGCGCCTGGCGGCGGCGAAAAGAAAAGAGGGAAAAAATGGCGCTTTCGCGCGCAGCCGCCTATAAGTGATTTTCGCGCCGCGGCTCGCGAGTCGGTGTCGACACGCTTCCCTTTGTCTCGGCTCCGTGTTTGCGCTGGCGAGCAGGCTGCTTTTCGTTAATTCCTCGCGATTACGGGGTGCGCGTTACTTCACGCGCGCGCGCGCGTGTTCCTTTTTTTTTGTCCTGCTTTTTATCATTATATTTCGCGCGCGCGCGCCTTCTCACGCCGCGGTTCCGTAAAAATGAATTAGCTGCTCCGGGAGGTGTGAATAGTGGTTCAAGGTCCGGGACGTTCAGGGTTTCGACGAAATTCATTCGCGAGAAATGGGGCTTTGATTAGCTCAAGTGGAAGATTACTCGTCATTGTGAATTCAGGAAAATGTAGTTTTATTGTTTCGCCTGTAATCTCCTCCAAAACTGGTCGCGTGAATCATCGAAGGATAATTGTATTTATGAGAGGCCTTTCTTGTTACTCAATGCTTATGATTACTAAAAATTATAATAGCATCGTTGGGGCATTAACGATGTTTCAAAGAATGTAAGAAAGTATTAGTTTTGATTATGATCCGCGTCGCAATTTTGTATTAGACGGACAGCTTTCCTTTTTCATTTTTATTAAAAGAACAAAGAAAATCTTAGAAAAGCAATCCTTGCATCTGTACGGGACTGAAGATTATTATGTTTTCCAAATAATTTCAGATATTAATAACTCATCATTGAAATTACAAATGTCTTCCTTGTACTACATCCGATTGCAAAAAGGACAGAAACAAATCAATCATTATAGGAGTCAAGGCGAAGTAATAATCCTATTTAGGAAAAAGCACCTGGTAAATCATGTACTACACGCTCTTATATAAAATCGTTACAAATCCGCAGTGCAGTTTTTCCGTCCGCTGCCACAGCCAACCAGTTATTCTAATTTCCTCGCGATTCGTCGGACGATTAAAATCAAGCTTCTGTTAAGGCCTACCGGTCCTTAATCAAGCCCCAATACCCGTCCGTTAATCTATCTCTAATGCACACATTGCGAGAGAGAGAGACGACTTTCCCATCCAAATAATGTATCCCGGCTCGAAATTTCGCAAGGGCTTCTCGCGGCCGTCGAATAAATTCTTCGTAATCGGTAAACATTTACTTAGATTACCACGCGAACTATAACGCAAAAATTGTGCAACGCGGCTTTCGATCATCAACTTATGAAAAACCTGGCCCCCGACGCATGAATTATCATTTCGCAAGTCTCGCGGAGGAGCCTGAGCAATGATAACTGAAATTGCGCCGCGGTTTCGGCCAAAGTCCGCTAATCGAGCGAAATTAAAACAATTTAACGACTCTCTAGCTGGAAAATCCATCATCCCGCGTTGAAAAAACTGCGCGTTATAATATTCCGCAACGCGTGTATTTATATATATATATATATACGAGTTACCTAACGGCCGAAGATGTTCGCGTTATGACATTGGATCGCGTGTAATTTTCCCCGGCCTCTCCGCGATCACTTTCCTTTCCTGATACGCGCGCGAGTGCAGAATCATTATAATCGCTGGCAACAAACGCCAGAGGAGGGAGAGAAAGAGAGAGAGAGAGAGAGAGAGAGAGAGAGGAGACGCAATTATCGTCGCGGCGAGTGTCGAGTTTGTGTGTGTAAATATTTGTACCTGCTCATGGCGAGCGCATGAAGATGTGGGATCGAAAACCAGGTCTTTTTTTCGAATATTCTTTGGGTGAATGGCTTCCTATTGATTTAGTGAGGATGACGCTTCCTGTTTTCGAGATTTCCTTGCGAGCAGTGTTTGGCTTGTTATGTAAATGATTGGAATGCAATTATATGAGTGTAATAAAGTGAATTTTTTTGGAGGATTTATATTTATAGGAGGATTTTCATGAATTAATCAAATTTACTGATTTAATAGCGGCTGAAATTTATTGGACGAATGAGCATTTAGAAATCTCGCACAACTGTAATTTATGAAATATATTTTTTGTATAACTGTTAAGCAATAAATATAAACAATTTGCATATCATGTTTTTACGTATATTTTTAAGTCAGGACGATGGACTGTAGCTGTCATAAATGTTAATGTCAAAGGAACTTGATATCAACTCGATGAGCAATTATTACATTGAACTAGCAAAAGGCATTTTTTGTTTTCTTTCTACATAAATATTGTTTAATGAATATAAATCTGCTTGCAATAATTCAGAAATTTCCACCTGGTTTGATTTTCATGTAACTGCACGATTGCAGTTTGCATAAATACTGGATACAAGTTTCATATACAACCCAAAGACGTTGATGGATAATTTGTTTACCCACAGAAGCATATTCAATTTTCGGATAACTCAAGAGACTTTATAAGCGATATGTCTTGCTACTTTGAAAATGCTAAATAAATACCATTTCGTATTCAACACCTACTCCAAGATAGTAATTTTCTTTCAATATTTCCTTCGAAGGCTCCATAAATAATTCGCTAAATTAATTATCATCCACCTGAATTATTCAGCCAGAAAAGCCACTAATAATTTACACCTCGACGACTTGACGCAGAACTGAAACGCACCCCCCAATTTTCGAGAGAAATACGCAAGCAGCTTCGCAGCCCGGTTAATTAAACAGAAATCGACTGGGCCGGCAGAAATTATTCGGGCTTTTCTGGCGAATTAACCCGCCGATCCCGAGGGGAGCGATCCCAATCTGCACTTAAGCGGGCCAATCGGATTAACAGCTTTATCTGATATAAGGTAGACGATTAGTGGCGAGAAGTACAGAGCGGCCGCAAGCTTGCGCTCGAGCCAAAGTGCCTTGACTTATTTATCGCGCGGCGATGCCGGCTGCTGTTTGCAGGGACCGCAGGCTCCCTGTGATCGTTGATGGCTTTTTATTTATTGGCCGCGGGATCTGTATTGGTCGTGCGTCGTTGGCGAATATTGCGAGCGGCTGCAAGGGGCCGCTTTGACGATATGGTTATGTCATGAGTAAATAAATTTGATTCGGTATCGATTCGTCGGCGGCGTTCCGTAAAAATGCATTCTCGCGTGAGATTTAGTTTATCCGGGGAGTGAAAAGCTTGAAATACCGAGCTATTGCGTGCTCGCAGAAAATATTTAGCCCGGGAATCGATTTAAATGAGGATCCAAAGTGATTCTTAATTTTGTTTTCAATATAAAAACAAGCAAACTTTCTCTTGATGCAACTATTTGTAATTAAGAATTTTGTGTAATAAAACATCTTTTAAAGATATACAACTTTTTTTAAAATGACTTTATTACTCGCGGTTACTTAAGAGATCCGCTTATCTTAATTTGCGAATTTTTAAAATTTCTTAAACTAACGTGATCGACGTACGTGTCTAACTATTCAAAGCGATGACTTAATCTTATCTTTCATCATCGGCTTATAATAAGCCGCGATAAAATTTATATCACAACGTTGCATCCAAACTATCAGTTACTCAGGACGAACTCCGTGATTATACGTAGGCACCTCGCGCGTCTCAGATTAAAAGACGAGTAAGCGATTCTCTTTATAAATAACGCCTCCGTGAACGCAATAATTGTAACGAGGCCCATAAATGAGATTGCCCTTAATGTTCGTTTATTGCATGCAATAATATGGAGGTTCGCGCGGTGGAATATCATTTGCTAATTACGCGATGTTAAATCAATTTCAAACAATTTTGCACGTCCATTACTGCACGTAAAACAGCTTTTTTTTAATAAAAATTTTGTTTGCTACGACGTACGAAGGCTCACGTCCAGCGATCTTCAAGAAAATTTATCGCTCCGTACATTATTATTTTCCCACTCAAAAGCACTTTCCACTTTTAACCAATGAGACATTCAACAATGAAAAGCTCTTCCGCGCGAAAGCGCAAACGGCCGCTCCTAAGAATTGTCCCTCAAATCGGCAAAGAGCCCGGCGAAGATTCGCACTCTCGGGTCCACTCCCCGTTGCCGGCCCTCAGCGCTCGTTCCCCGCGCACGCGCACAATGCATCGAGGATGACAAACGCTCCTGGCGTCCGCTTCATTACAAGCTCCCGCGCCCGGTATCGAGTGGGCATATTATTTTCCCTCGGCGACGTCTACGAGCCGGCGCTGCGCGGGCGTCGAGCGCCCGTAATGGAGCTCGCCGCTTAACGAGCCATTAGGATAAATTGCGAGCGAGTGCGCGGTTGATAATCGAATGGCCGTTTCCCGCGCGCGCGACGCCGCACGGAGTGCGTGCGGTAATTGACTTCGCTCGCGCCGCCGCGAGAGACGGGCCGATTGATTGATTTGCTTTTGTTGCGGGCCGCGAGTTGCGAGAGCGCGCGATTTATCGGCGCGCCAAGCAGATGGACTTTCGAGCCGGGATTCTGGGACGGTGCGCGGTGTGATAAGCGACGGGGTTTATTGCCCGGGTGAATCGGGAGTATTTAGCGCTCGTCGTTAATTGTTAGCCTGCCACTTCTGTCTGTTTTTAGATTACGAATATGTAGTGGTTGCGCTCTTTTGTCGAAGCTGAACTTTTGCCGCTTGAATTGTTAAAATGATATTGACGTTCAAAAGTATGCATTATCAAATAAAAGGCACCAAGCGAGAATGTGTAAGCCTCTTTCAACTGAGACAATGCGAAAGTTGGTAAAAAATGTTGGAGTTATCCACCGGCAGTTTTGCAACGTTTATAGATGCCCTCGAAGACAAGTGCGAGCATCTTCTGCCGTTCCTGCAAGCGCTCTTACCTCTGCATCTCCGTTCGATTATTGACAAACGCGTGATCGCGAGATTTACTGATTTAACAGCTTTCGAGTCGGTAAATCTCGCGCGGCAACGAGGTGCCACTCTCGGGCGATTGACGCTCCGCTCCGCTCGCGATAATCTCATTTGAATTTGAAATGCGCCTGCGGATGCAGAGGAAAAGCTTCGGATAAGCGGAGCGTGAGAATCGTATAAAGAGTACGCAATCCGATCGGCGACGGCATTGTCCTTCAAAATTGATTTTTACTTCTCCTCCGGGAAGCAGTGCCTCAAAATGTAAAGATTTCAATTTTTCGAGTGACTTATGCTCCAGCGCCGACGAATGAACAATTAGCCAAGAAGCGCGACGGAGACCCAGGCGCCGGTGCTCCGAAAAAGCACTTCCTCAAATCTGTTCCCACCGCGCTTCTGCGCTCAGCCCCGTATCTGCTCCTGTCGGAAACCGCTCCGGCGCGGATGCCCCCCCAGTCGTTCGGCTGCACGATCGGTTAATTTTTCTCGTTACCCCCGCCGTCCGTCGATCCCCGTCCATCTTCGTCGGCAAATACGAGCGTTATCTCGGCGGCCGGTCGACAGGTGCGCTCCGGAATTTTGTCGATTTCGCCGTCACGGCGGGGATTACGTATTGTGCAGATCGGCGCGGCGGTGGGGGCCGCCGGGGCGCGTGGCTGCGATTTATCGCGATCGCGATTGTGAAAGCGCCGCGCGGGATATGTACACACACGGTATTGTATACGGAAGTGGCCCGCGCGCGGGGGCCCTCTGACGGACGTCGTCGATAGCGCGAGAAATCGCGGCCATGGGAAGCGAGGATCCGCCGAGCTTCGGCTTATTACGTCTTATTGGGAGAGGATTTTTTCGAGGTAGCTGCAGGAACGGTGAGGGAGATTCGGTGCTTTGGATTTAGGGGGCGACGAATTCGGTGATTTAAGAATTTATTGAGGGTGCTTAATTATTAAATGACGGATAGAATGCCGATTATGTGAGCGTACGAAGAATTTAATAATTGTATACTGGTTATGTATCTAATCGCTGCACTCCAATAAAATTAGCAATTTGAATTTTTGTCTTTAAAATACTTCAATGATTTATTCGATGTTCAAATAGAAGCGCATAAATGCCGTTCTAGAATTTCAACAATAGCACGTTTTTCTTTCCAATCTTTTTCGCGTTTATCCAGATTTCTTTCAGTGCTTTATTATCTCATTTTCTGCAATACTTAATTACTAAACTCATTATACTTACTGTTTATTGCCCCGTGAATAATGAAATGTACTTGTAGGAAATAATTGGCAGATGTCAGTTATTCGTCAGGATCATTAAAATCAATCTTGTTCTAACCAGGTGCATATGGCAACAGAAATTAATGACTTATTCTTAATCATCGCTTTCAGCGAAGACAATCAAGCGTAAAATATTTTTTTCGTGTAATTTAAACCAATCCTATGGCTTTCAGTTTTTTAACCTACTATGGATTTCACCAACCTGTGTTACTTTCCAAAACGCTGCATTTTATTGATTTATCTAGCCCGAAGTATAATAAATTACAAATTCTTATTAATTTACCCCGCAATATTTACGTGCTTTGGAGGCCACTCTTTGAAAGGGCACATTCGGAATCGCAGAATTAGTATACGGCTCGAAAGAGCGGCGCGCTTTCCCACAAATTTCATTCGTACGTGCGACACCGTGACGTAAGTAAAGCGGCACTTCGTGCACTATCTCCTAACCAGCCTGCTTAGTGCCGATATTAAGTCTGCTAAAAGCCACCGGCACAGCTTCCGAGAGCAAGAGCCGAGCATCGCGGTGAGTATTTCTTTTTTCAAACGAAGCGCAAACCTCTCAGCCAGTCCTTTACCCGCAAGCTTCAATTATTCCCATTGACAACGAAACTGCCAAGCTCCCGACGCGAAAATCATTCTCAAATTTCCCAACTCTCCCTCCTCCTCCTCCTCCTCCTCCTCCTCGAGAGAGAGAACAAAAACTCGCGTTCTAAAGGCATTATTACATAAACCCCCGCATGGCGCAGGCACCAGTTTCATAAATCTAAGCGGGCCACGCAGCCACCATACATCTCGCGGAGCGTTTCAAAAGCTTCGTTAGCGGCCGTTTCCCTGAAAAGCGCTCTAAAACGACGATGCACACGGGGAAACCTGCCCCCGGGGCTCGGGACTCCTCTCGGCGAGATTCGGGCCTGGCGGCGGCCATTCCGGCGGACGATAATCGCGGAAGGAGACGTCGCCGCATTAATTGCCGGCCGGGTGCCGCGAGCGTGCGGCGCGAGTAAGCGATTGCGGTGTATCTTGGGAGATGTTACGGTCGCGGGACTTGCCCTCGGGCCTTTCTCCGGCGTCTTTCTCCCGAGCTGAATGTCGCCGCGGCCAATTGCAGATACGAGATTAGCGGTAAATAATATGGCCGTATGGGACCGCGGCTCGTTTAGGAGGAGAGGCGAGATTGCGCAATGGGCGCGCGGAGGTCGTTGACTATTATTGTTCGGTGGGCGAAAAATGCTGGCAGTTAAGACAATTGAGTTGATTGGAGGATTCATTAGCGGTTTAAATGACAATTATTTATTTGCAATTAGATTCACATTTGTACGGGTGGAATGTTGATGGACGGTTCTTCGTGGGGAGAGAGTAAATAGTGAATTTTGGCTTACGTTGCGTAAGTACAGTCTGGATTTCGAAAAAACATTCAATTATCGTTTGACGCGCGTTGCGTGTTCCTCTAAACATACCTTGTAGACGTAGAAAATCATACATGCCGATTTGACAGCCAATTCAATGTTTCAACTTCAAAATCTTTACCTTCTCTTGTAACAGCGGTAGCTTTTGTAAGGATATCCAGTGAATCGAATGAATAGGCTTCTTGGACAGCGCTGAAAAAATACTCTGCCAAATGCAGTGTAACATCAACTTTCTACTTGCAGGAAGAATGTTCGGTGAAAATAAAAACTGCCAATAAAACAGCTGTACAATCGAAAATTTATTACAATATATCTCGCGTACAATTTGACTCTAACGACTGACTGAAAGCAGGTACAAAGTGTCATCGAGTGCGCCGCAGAATCCGCGGAAAGACTCCGAAAAGGCATTCCGAGCGCACTCGGGCGGCGAACGTTGGAAATTCTGTATAAAATAACGCCTCACACCATCGGGCGCTGGATTCGCCAGTTGCACAAAGCTGCCGCTCGCCTCGACCTCCGCGACGGTCTCGCTCTTTCGTAAAAATAGAGTTTTTTACAAAACTTCGCGCGTTAAGGTATGCACGGTGAAAAATGTTCTAATAAAAATTCACTATACCTTTTCGTAGCTTGCAATATCCTAAAAAATGACTATGCTATACTGTAAAATTTAATAGAATCGTATAAGTAAAAATTGATAAAGTTCTAATGAATTATAATATAGTCATTTTTTAGGATAATGCAAGTTTGTCCCATAATTACAAAAAAGTACAGTAATTTTTACTGAAAGTTTTGTCTCTCAGTGTAGCATTAACAGTTATTCGACTTTTGTTGCTATTTTTTCTCTTCTTGTACTGTTAAATACTTTTCTTTTTTTAATTCTTAGTCTAATTATAATACATTACTCTTTTTAGAAGTTTTTAAAGAATTTTCATGACGCTTAGGTATATATAATACAATTTGAACTTAAATATTTTATTATACAATTATAAATACTGTTCGTGATAAGAAATTAATTCGTATTCAGGTATTATACAATTTAGCGCGATAATTTTAAAATATTTGTGTTATATGCATCATAGCTACTTTCCAAAATTTACATTTAACCCTGTGCGGCATACATTTTTCAGATGATTGGTCAATTTGTAATGCTTTGTTTAATAATTCAAAAACAATTAGTAATATATTATATAATACGTTGCCGGAAATAAGTAAGCTATGTGGATTCTAGCTAAATGAAACTTGTGGCTTTTGGAATGCTACCTCACAGATTTTGATCCTGATATTTTTAACAAATATAATATATAGGTACACAATATATGATATTATCATCAGCATCACCATTATGGTCGTCAATTTATCAAAAATTTTTGATAAATTAAAAATAACCATATGATGACCCTAACGACGACAACGATGATATTAATGATGATGGTACTGATGATAATGATGATACATCATATTTATTAAAAATATCAGGATTTTTATACAAAACAGAATTGTGATAAATTAAAAATACAATGCTTAAATAAAAAGTCGGCTAATGGGGTTATTAAAAAATCTGTGAAGTGGCATCCAAAAGGTTGTAGGAATCAATGAAACTTGTGGAGACGGAAATGGTGTAGTCAGCCTCGTCTTCAGGATAATCGTCGTTGCCGGTAGTATAACCATACATGTTTCTTTCACATTTAAATTTTGCAATGATGTTGTAATTGACTATTTTCAATTCTAGCCTACTATGTGCTAAAAACCACATAGCAGTAGCTATAAGCTATTGCTGGACATTACTTGAACACCTACTCAAGTGAAATCAAGAGAAACAGCGATAAAATGCACCGTTCGGTGTTCAAATAGGTGATCGATACTTCGACCGCCGTGCTGCACAGAGTTAATCGTGTAAAAATATATAATATACATTTTATAAAAAATATATAAACTTTTCTGTATGGAATACTATTTTTTATGACAACCAGCACTAGAATTCCTTTGGCATTAATATAAAAATAGGTATTTCCGTTGCAAACAAAATTTCTCTACAAAAGCTTTGATTCAGTTCCTAACAAGAATGAATTAACTAGACTCCCCGAAGTTTCGAAGATAATTATTGATGACGCAAAATATCCTCTCTGTCTTTTCAGGAGCGACTTTTAAATATTTTTCTGGGTTTTCCTCCGGGTCCTCCATTTCATTTTTGGTTTTGTTCATCTCTAAACATATTCTAAGGGTTAGTAATTTATCTTGATAAAACTAAAGTGTTTAATTAATTGTAAATGATATTTTTTTCGCCAACTATACAATATTTAGAACAATTGCGATCAAAAAAAATTTCATATCAATAAATAAAAAAAAGCCTACAAAAATCATCATTTTTGATAATAATTTTGATTTAATAATTAATCTTCCCTCTATTTAAAGTTTAAACTAGAGCTCTTTATGTCGACAATTTCCGCGTGCAATTTACTCAATCGAGAACATTTAAAACTGAAAAAATCTTTTCTCCCGTGCGAAACAGCAGCAAATATAAACAATCGATCAAAGCCAACACTCCCGTAACCACACCCCGCTGTCATGTACCTCCCGCAAGAAAAACACTCCTCGACCCAAACATCTCACTCCCGCAGCCTCAATACTATCGCCGAGGCAGATCTCAAAAAAGAAGAGAAAAAAAAAAATATGCTCTCCCAGCGGAAGCAATCCATCCTGCTACTCACCCAGTTCGACGGCGAGTCCCTCGTCCATGAAGATGGCGTGGAGAACGACCAGAGCGCCGAACAGCCCGAAGACGCCGTAGCTGCGTATCTCGTCCTTGAACCATCCGGGCCTGGCGAACCTGCCGAGGTCGCGCTCCGGCGCGTCGAGCCCGCGAAGGTCTTGGGCGAAGGAGCGCTCGTACGCGTCGACGAGCTCGTCGGTCGAGCGCTCGATTACCTCCGACCTCGCCGACGAGTACAGGAAGTACGTGAAGTCGTGGACCGGCGTCGAGTGCCTCGCCACCTGGAAGAGCGACGTTACAGCCGGCTTACTACGAGTGTGAGGACTGATTGCGCAACGCCCCCTTGGAGAATGCCTTTTCGACGATAACGCGCGGACGAGCTGTTATTTTTTTCTTCTTTTTTTTTAACGCCGGGCTGACCTGGATTTCTCGGGAATTAGTCGCTGCTTGTAATTGCCGATTCGGTTTTGAGCGAGGAGCTTAAGCGCTAAGTTCAGGTTTTTATGTGTCGGAGGCTATTATCGGATTATGTGGAATTACTCGGGGAAAACTGCATATGATTAGCTTGCTATAAAAATTTATATCTTTCCTTGCGATATATTATAGAAAGTGGCGAGAGAACGAAATCGTCAATTTTTCTTATGAATTATAATATTAATATAATGGCCAGATGCATTTTCACCGATTAACGGTTATTTCATCATTTTTTTTTTTACGAAAGATATGTTTATGCTTGCGTGACGTTAATTAAGCTGTGATATAAAAACAGCGACGTGTTAGTAAACCAAGCGCATACATTTTTTGCATTGCTCTCTATACTAATAATTCGCTTTGCATAAAAAATACCTAAACAAAATGGTAGAACAATAATTATTAAAAGAAGTTACTTATTTCAAAACTGAAACTTCCCAAATGATACGGCAAAACAAAAAAAAAAACAATGCCAGCTCACCACAATTTCACCCGAGCCGCAAACGCTCGAACATCACCTGAAAATCCACGAGCTTCAGCTTAACGACCTTGCCCTCGTCGTCGTGCAGGAACATGATGTTGTTGTTCCAGGGGTCGCCGTGGGTGATGACCCAGTGCCGCTCGTCGCCGCTCCGCGGCCTCAGCAGCTCCCTCATCGTGTCCGCGACCTTGTCCTTGTAGCGCCCGAGGAACTCGATCGAGCGCTCGACCTCCGCGCTCCGCGGCTCGATCGACTCGAGGGACTGGCGGGCGTACTGGACGCTCGTCTCGAAGAAGCTGCCCATCGCCACCTCCTCGCCCGCCGGGAATATGTTCTCGCAGAGCGGCGAGACCAGCTCCGCGAACTCCCCGGGCGCGCTCAGCTTCAGGCTCAGGGAGGCCGCGTGCATCGACGCCAGAGTCTGGGGGGGAGCGGAGGGGGTTTCGGCGTCTTTTATTCGTCTCGTATTCGGCAATTTTGGATTTTTTTTTTTATGGAAAAGTGTCGTTCTTGTGTAGTTTCCTTACTGGTGTCGATTTTTAGTCAATAAAAATAATTACGTTTGCATTAACATACAAGTCATCCCGATTTTATATCTTAACGACACTACGACACGGCGTCTAGCCATACTCACCCTGTATCCACTTAAAACAAAGTTTGTTATAGAAATACGCAAGTTTTGAATATAAAATTTTAAAATGCAATGAAAGAAATAGCAAACTGCACTTTCTACAATATTCTTTGTTACAACACTTCGTAATATGAAATAATTATGTTTTCAGGACAATTACTTGAACGACCGCCCGGCAGTGCTCCAGATCGAGGAGATTGCGCCGCTCGCAGATGGCGAAATCCCTGGCGCCGAGGTCCTCCATGATAATCTCCCGCGGATTCGCCAGTATGCAATCCGGCCCGAAGGGCCCCAGGAGTGGAAGCAATTTCTCGTAGAAGTACGCCTCTATGCGGAAGAGCTCGTCGTTGCGCGTCATCTTGACGAGCTGCGAATTCTCGAGGAGACTTTTCCTCATGAAGGACTTCCTGTAAGCTGTGAAATTGACAGATTGGCTTGGCGGATTCGGGATTCTCCGCGGTCGTTCCGAATGCGGTGTGACGATATTGAGAAGAATTAATGCGGCATTAAAATAATGTATTTTGAATGTGCTTTATTGGAGTTTTATAAGCTCAGTGTGTCAATATCTCAATTTGCATTGCAAAGACAAATTTTTTTATTAACAAAAACTGAATAAGAATTGCATAATGGCCTTTTAAACTAAAAAATATTGTTAATTATATAAAAAAATTTAACTAGTGTACTAACGGCTTCCATCTCCACGTTTTCCTATTATTTTCGTCCTTATTACTATTGACATGTAGTTCTCTCCGGCTTTGGTTCCAGGTTCCTCTTCAGCTGTCAATATCACAAGCTTCTCATCCCTCTCGTACTTCCTCACCAGCGGCTCATACTGTTGAATAATCTCTAGAAAGGAAAAATGGAAATTTCTCAAAAAATTCCAGCGAAAAATTCAAACCTTTCGCCTTGCGAAAGCCCCCGAAAAAAGACTCGGGCACAATTCGAATCTCCCGCGAGAAGCGCGAATTTCGGAAAACAGGGACGAAAGAAGGAGGAGGCGAAAAAGAAGATGATGATGACGATGATAAGCTCGGAGAGGCTCGCGTCTACGTTACGTCCGCTGGCATTGGCCGTAATACCTAGTGACATTGAGCTGGCCGACTCAAGGTCTCTCTCTCTCTCTCTCTCTCTCTCTCTCTTGCACGCGTGCAAGCAGTGCGCTAACTGACTCGTCGGATGTACGAACGTGCTGCACGTGTTGCCGCGGGTGTGAGTCTGGTATCGCTGCTGCAGATGTGACCCCGCAGTTTTACGGCCGATTTCGCGGTCCCGTGATATCGTTATGTTGGACGTTTTGGGGGAAGAGTTCTGGCGGTGTCTTGGAAAAGGAGAAGAAATTTTTCGAGTTTTCGATACGGCGTTGTAATTTCATGTAATGCGCAATTAACAGATGTGTATTGTAGTAATGTTTAAAAATTGTTGAAAGTAATTTTTATAGTGAATTAATTGTAATGGATTAGTAGGATTATATTTGATTTATTAAAATAGAAAAACCTTTGCAAAATAGTTGAGATTTCTTCAACAAAGCTTACGAATCAATATTTACCCGGTCGAACGTGCTCTTACATACATAACAAAGTATTTTAAACGCTTATGCACAAAAGTTTGATTTAAACAGAGCTCAATATGCGAATCACTAGAAACGTTACTATTCCCGCCAAGACATCTGAATA
>JAWWEM010017049.1:0-21908 GCA_035582935.1 Ormyrus thymus | reverse complement strand
AAATATATTTCCCTCTTTGTCCTGGGCTCCATAAACCCCTATTAAGATTTTTATATATATATATATATATATATATAGTAACACACAGAATTAGAAAACCACGTACAAAAAGTTATTTTTTTTTTAAATTCTCGGATGTAAATCGAAGTCTATAGTGTTCCTTAAATTAGTAGTGTGAAATAATTCAAAGCCAAAGATCGTTCTTCTAATTTACGAAACTAGCTACAATAATGAAAATTTTGCAGCTGCTTTTCAACAGCTCTCATTAACGGCTAGATTGAAGTTTTCTCTGCAAGAATGAAATATCAATGTTCGCATTACCGAAGATCTCGCTCGGCTCAGTAAACAGAAACGTTAACGTAGTCGCCGCACTAAACCTCGTTCGCTCTCCTGGGCAAACTGCGTATATAAATCGCAGAGCTGCAAAAACGTAATCTCTCTTTCGTGAAGACTGGCTGGCCTTTGAATCGGCCGCTCAAAGCCCTAACGAACCTCCTGCCTGAAACAAGCGCTTAACGAGAAAACGCATAATTCACTCTCTCTCTCACTTACTCTGTCTCTTGCTCTCTCTATCTACCTCTCTTCTAAATCACGAATTTTCGTTAAATAAAGCGGGCGTAGGCAAACTCTGTCGGCTAAATGGAAAAACGAAAAGCTTAGGTAACAGAACATTCACTTTCTTTCCTCGTCCCTCATTTTTATCATAATTGTCACCAATTCACTTTCGTATATAACCCTACTTTAAATGCATTAACCGAGCCCTTTCATCTTCAAACGCCCACACTGTTACTCTTTATTCTCTCTTCCTGTTTTACCCATCCTCTCTCTCTTTCTCTCTCTCTCTCTCTCTTTCTCTCTTCCTCGTTCTTTCTCGCGTAGTCTTTTATAGTGGGACCTCTTTTGCATTCTTTACTTAGTTATCTTTTTGTTTTTTTTTCTACGTATATTTTTATCCATTTTTTTACTTTTTGTAATCTCGCACGTTTCATTTCTTTGACTACTTTGTACACCTTATTCTATACTCTGTTTATATTACCGACTACATATTTCTTTGAATGCATTTGAATAAACTTGAATTTCAAATCTCAAAATCATTTCGAAATTCATACATAGATTCTAATTTAATTTTTCATCGTAATTTATGTTTTAGCGGTCGTAATAAAATAATTGGATTTTAAAAGCTTTGACTTAATTCAATTTTATCATAATTATGCATTGTAATTATACAGATTATTTAAACATTTCTGGATTGAAACTAAATAATTTTCGTTTGTTTCGTGAATGGATTATTATGCTTTCTTATTTGGAGAAAAATAGAACCAAAAATCAAAGAAATAGAAGAAGTGCACGAATTAGGTCAAGAAACAAAAATAAATACTCCAAACAATTCTGTCATATCTAATAATCAGTGAAACTGGAAAATCATGACGATATGATACAGAACAAGACGGCTTCGACAAGTTACAAACCAAAAATTCATTCGAGATTATCAGTTTCCGAAGTCAAGGAGTATTTCAAACAGAAGAGCTACTCGAGATCATCTCGGAACCGCAACTGCAACTCGATCAAACAACCTCGATAACCTGATACAGGTACGGCAACTAACTGGCAAGTAAAAAACGTTATAAAAGGTTATAAAATCCAATTTCAAAGTACACCAACTCAAAATCAACCAATTGAAACAAATTGATCTTATAAAGAAATAAAAAACATACATGTAAAAATTTCAAGAATTTTTGAAATTTGCGCTATCCAGCACTGAAAAGAACTGATGATAACCAGCTTATTTTTAATTTTTTTTTACGTCTAAATCCGAAAAAGTAATAGATTCATTTAAATTTAAAAGAACTTAATAGTTTATCCAAACAGTAGATCATTAAACTTGAAGATCTGGATAACGACTCGTACATGGAAACTATGGATTTCATGCTTATTATTTTTTAATTCCAATCAACATAGATAGGAGAAATTTTTTTCCATATAGATTTCAAAACAATCATACAAGTTTATATACTTACCTTTTGGGCTTTCTAGAAGTCCATATATTTGTAAGAAAGTAATACAACTGGCTATCAACTGCCTGCGAATTCAAGGTTATATATGTTCGTCATTTACTGGACGATTAACTATGTTGTAGATCTGTGGGCAGATGGGCTGGAACATCGGGCTAGTACGTGTTATCTGTTAATAGCCGAGCAGGTCAGACCATTATTATCGATTATAGCAAAAAGGCCGAATGGGTTTATGGCGGAACAGGTCTAATGGGTTTATTGCGGTTAAGAACCTAAAGAGCCAACCGAAATTAGGAAAAACCCTCTCGACCGGGCTTTTTCGACTGACAGTCGTGAACGAGCGCCCGACAGCTCTCACTCAGACGACCGGGCCTTTCGAAGCGACAGGATCATCACAGGGGCGCTCCGGCACGGATCTTTACCAAGTAACTAGTGGAGAGAACATCACCCTCGATTTACACTTGAAGGAGAAAATATAACGTTAAACTATCTAAGTTATGTTGATTATACTCATCTGCATCAACTCTTTAGCTTCACTACCGCTGGGTCTGTTCCACTTTTACTCTCCTTGGAATCTTTTTTTCTTTTTCTTATCATGTTTATTATTATTCTCAACATTTACAGCTCCACCTTCGTTACACTTAAATTTCTTTTGGTTTTGTTTTTACCCCTTTGTTTGATTAATACCCTGTTTGATTCTCCTTCCTTTGTTACTGTGTGTGTCAGGATTAAAATTACACTGGAAAATATTAATATGGTCTTTTATTAATCTTTTTTGGTCACAGGTTATAACACAAGTGGCTTGATTTCACCAACGCATCGGTGATCAAAGACTGATACTACAAATGACTGGAAACAATGGATCTACCTGATATAAATCCGTGTTCTTTAGGCATAATTTTGCTACAGAAGAACGAGTTTAACTTGGTTGCAACAATAGCGTCGAAGGTTTTTGAAAAACAATTTAATATTAAAATTAACCGGTACTTTTGAACATTTTGTTTATCGCCGCTTTTATAAATGGGCTATATGTAGGCTACCTTTCATATATTGGGAAATATGCCGGATTCATGCGATAAATTAAAAAGAAACAGCAAAAGTGTGCTCAGTGCAGTTCAACACGTTTTAATAAAGATCTGTAGAACTTGATCCAGGCTAGAGCTGACACTATCATCCAGACTATTTACTATTTCAGCAATGCACTCATGTATTATAGTTATTGTGCTTAAATTATCTATACTCTGCTGAGGAGTTCCATCTGGTAGTTCGGTGTTAGTGTCGACGGATGTGAAGTAGTCTGCTAATACGTTTGCAGCATCAGCTCTTGTGTGCACCTGCATGTCCTTAATAGTGCTCTACAAAAATTATCACTTATTGTGACGCCTCCGTTAACTATGAAAGTTTTGTTTATTAATTGAAAATTAATAGACAACTCTTCGAATTTTTAAAAAGGAGTTTCACGAACAAAGGAGTGAAAATAGAAACGTAATCTGGAAAACAAAATTTTAAAACACATCAGACGAACAAAATCGATCTACTGTTGCAGCTTAAATTTTTCCACCAGATTTCGCCCCCATTTTCCACTCTTTCTTTGTGAAAATTTTTTTAAAAATATATTTGAATATTGCCTACATGCGGGAAAGCTGTATTATTATGTTATTTATTGTACTACGTTATTATGTTATTAGTTTCTAATTACACAGCCACACAAAAAAAATATCAAAACCCACGGACCAGACCATGTACATCTTATGTTTTTGGGGTCGCTGAATTCGAATCCGTGGTTCGTTTGACCCCATCACCTCAGGGTCAAGGTCATTTCAAGGTCAAATTTACAAAATTAATGGCAACGATATTTTGACAGTATATACATATGTTTTTGGGGTCGCTGAATCCGAATCCGTGGTCCGTTTGACTCCATCAGCTCAGAATGAAGATCATTTGAAGATCAAATGCACAAAATTCATGTGAAACAAACCGAACTTCATAACATTTATTTTTTCTTACTATACCTTACACGTTTCTCATCAAATGATTGGTGCAAAGCTTTCCTTTTACGTTTTTTCCCAGTACTTTTACAATCTCTTTTCAACATCCAGCAGTAGTCATTGCAACTGTTTCGCCAATGAAAGAACATCAGCTATTTCATTCGAACGAACTCCTTGATTGCAATAATGCAGAACCAAGTACAGAAAATGCTGATTCTGATGTAACAATGGGTAAATTCATCTTTTTATGTAAAATACAATGCATTTGTAAATAAAATACAATGTTTACATTTGCATTTTTTATATTCTTTTAGAACCATCCTCTCAATCAAGTCAATCAGCTCATTCTTCAAGCGATTATGAGACTGAAATTAAAATAGCTGAATTCCTCTGGAGCATAAAATAAAAATAGTAAATCTGCACAGAGAATATCCCAATTGGAAATTTGCCCCATTAAAAGCTCATGCAGGAAAATCTTTAAGCAGAATGGATGAATTGCAGAGGTGGCAAAATAAATGGTGGTACAAGATTTTATAAAAGTTATAATGTTAAAAAGTGGATTGACAACAAGTTTTGTGAAGCTCAATTTGAAAAAGTTCCTGTTACTACAAGATATCTTCAGGAATGGTCTCTACAGGCAGCACAACAATTCAAGAATGACTCCAGTGATTTTAACTTCTCTGTGTCAATTGCTTGGACAAATAGATTTAAGCATGAGTTTGGAATAAAGCAGAGAAAAGTTATTAGGTACATTAAACCCACGGAATATAGATCTCTTAAAGATATGGATATAGCAGCTGCAACTCACCAAGCTGAAATTATAGAAATCACCAGCAGATGCAATTTAGATTTTATAATAAATACGGATCAGATGGGGTGTGAATATAGATCTAATGTTGATCGTACTCTTGAACATAGAGTATCTGGAAAGTTTGGACCTAGCATTCAAACACAAATTGATTCATTTGCAGAACAATATAAAAATGTGGAAATAGTGTGTTCTAAATCAGGAAAACTATTTGCTTTTTTGTTTTCAAAGTACCTGAACATAATTTTAGAACCATATGTAAAAGAAGATTTTACCTTAATACTGGATACCGGATACTGGGCAAAAAAATCCAAGCCTTTACAATCATTTTAAAAATTCTTCTGGAGAAAATGCATGCCCTGTTGAAAATATCCAGGCGGAAAACCCACCCGGATATCCTCCCCGATATCCACTCGGATAAACCGGATTCTGGTCGGATCAAAATCCGGCCGGAATCCGGTTAATCCGAGTGGACATCGGGAAGAATATCTGATTGGGTTTTCCGCCTGGATATCTTGCTGTATATTTTCAACAGGGTGCACAGTTAAATTTATTCCACCAGGTTGTACTGTGCTATGCCAACCTCTGGTTACTTACGTCTACAGAGAAATAAAAGTCTTTACAAAAAGACTTCAAAATAGTACCTGTTTAATAGAGCAGCAGAGACAACTGAATTCTCAAGATGATGCCATCAAGATTCACTCCATTGTGTTACAACACAAAAGCTAATAGCACCAAAATTCAGATCCATGTTAGAGTATTCCTGGTTTGCTGCCAAACTGATTCAGCATAGAAACGTATTCTCTAATGTAATTCAAGTGAATTTTACTTTATCTAACTCTGCCACATGTAATTGTGGAGCAGTTGCATTTATAAAGTGCTCATGGTGAAGGACAAACTTCTGCTTTCCATGCTTTTACGATGCAACCTGGAAATTGCAGTTTATATTTTAGAAATATATTTTAATTATTTATTTATGTACAATAAACTGTGTATATATTTATTGTCTTTTATTTATTTTATACTTATTTATTGTATTTATTTATATGAATTTATTTATTTTATACTGTTCCTGTTCAAATATAATATAATAAATTGTAGAAAAAATCTGTTACTTAACTGCATTCAAAAGTTTTTTTTTCTTGTAATTATTCATTAAGATTCCTCCTTAATTACCTTATTATTTGTTTCTGATTTCTGGCAGATCAAAATATTTAACCATAAAACTTTCTTTTCTTATTTTTACTGGCAAAATTTTGGCAGCAATTATTTACACATGATTGACTTTCAGCTGATCAGGAGGTTAGTTTCAAGACAAATATAAAGAGGAAAACAAGAGCTGAAGGCACCAGTAGAAGAATCCCTCAGGAAAGAAAAATGAATCAGATAAGTATTTCTTTTTTATATCAAACTTTTTCAAAATATAAAGAAATTGATTCTTTGTGTTTTTTTTTTATTATTACAAGGAGAACCCAGTTACAAGAGATGCAATTGAATTTGTTTATTTATCTCATAAGAGATTCAAATTTCTGAATTTTATTTTGCTCAAAGCTGTGGCCAGGAAATCAGTGTAAGTATAGAAAATAATCTTAAATTTATTTAATTGTTTTCTTTTATGTTATTGGCAACATGAATTATAAATGATACCAATAAACGCTAGTTTTGGTAATCAATTTAAATCAATATTTTTAATAATATGTAAACCACACGTGTAAATAATAAGAAAATGAGATATTTCTGTTTCTTTATTGTAAAATACTTGCATGCTTGGCGCAAATAATCAAAAGTATACTAGATTGGGTTTTTTATTTAATATATTAAATAATTTATTGCAACCAATGCTTGCAGGCAATCAAATAAGAAAATCAAATATCTTTGATTTTCTGATTTATATCCTGCTTAAAAATACTGGCGTGTGCTTGCCACACATAATAAATAGTGCCTTATTTATTTTTCTTGTAAGAAACAATAGTATTATTCTAATACTTTTACATTTTTTAGCTGCCAAAGTAAGGAGGACATTAAGACATTGGATTAGAAGAGATTCGAGTGAAAACACCCGCTGAAGCATTAAAATGGAGATTTTTAAATTGCTCTAGATTAAAATTTTGAGAGCGTTAGGATCTGGTACTCTGCAGAGTATCTTTTTATATTATATTGAACAAGTATCATCAATTTGGGCCAGATTGGTAACCCGAGCAAGTGATACTCTCCTGGTTAGTTTAACTAGAAGAGGTGTCCCGGGCCCTTAGGGCCATAATAGGCTGGACCTTGACAAAGCCATGGAAGAGGCAGTAATGCCCGCTGCGCGGTTAGCCTTCCTTGCAAGTTGTTGCAGAACCAAGTAATAATTTACTCTTTACGTCTCTGTAGATGCTACATAAATATTGCGTCGCTTTTTTGACGATTTTATGTCAATCGTACCAAAATGTTGGATTGATAAGAAAAATAAAAAAGTATATTGGACATCAAAGACATTTCACAAATCCCAAATGAAGAACCTGAAGCCAAATGAAAATTGGATAACATACGAGTGCAAAAGAATCATTGGCCCTGTAGGTAACTTTTATATTTTTTTAAGCAAGTCCAGGTGAAACAGGCCGAGGAGGAGGCATTTAAGGCCCGTTGCTCGGTGAGCCTTACCGTGCTCTTCTCAGAAGACGACAACCCGGCCGTCCCCCACACCAGCGGCGGCGCCCACCTGTCACCCCTCCAGTGGGCTCCATCCTGATGCCGACCAAGAAGGTCGGCCAATAACAGTCGGCATGCAAGCCGCTCAGCCCGCTGGAGGTCCCGCAGGACCAGCGACACCATCGAGGCGGCGCTGCAGGCGGCTCGAAACGTAGACCGGGAGGCAGTCCGTCAATCAGAGGCGGCATTCGTCCTCATCGAGGGCTACCGCGGAAGTGAGCCTCGACAGGAGCGCTAGTGCTCCGGGCTGTGCAGCAGCATGGGGTGGACCGACTTGCCCGTCTTGCCAGGGAGCGCGTCCTTGAAGAGGCGCGGCTGCGAGTCCAGTAGGAGCTGGAAGAGGCCCGCCGCCGGCGGAAAATGCAGGAGCGGGAGGCCATCTTGGCCCAGCGGCGGCTCCAGGAAGCTTGCCGGGCCGAGGACGAGGCCAGGCGATGCGCCGCTGCTCCGACCGCAACTTACGCAAACCCCGTTAAATTATTTACAGGTGATAGTCAATGAAAATGATTGATTGTTATTTATTTGCAATGAATACTGATTTACCATAATATAATGAATAGTTTTCCAAAAATAAAATAAACTGTATTTTACGTGTGTTTCTAAGCTGTTATTTTACATATCTATTATTTTACAGAAAAAGAATACCGCATGAGAGTAGACGTTGAACATCACAACGATCAAAAATGCTCTATTGACCGGCTTCCAATCAATTTGGTTTCTCAGACGGTCTTCGATTATATGCATCTTATTTGTCTTGGCGCGATGGAAAAAATTTTACAAACCATGACCGACGGTACATATGCTCAGGTTGCTAAAGTTTCACCTGTCGAGGTGAGGCTGTTAAATGGTCGCTTAGAGCAAATCAAAGAATATTGCTTAGTGAGTTCGCTCGTAAACCTTTTTACTTCACCTAACAACCACACAACGGCAATAACGGTTTTTCGTTAGCACGTACTTCAGATGCTCATTTTTCTCAGAAGAGGAATCCTCCCATTGTAAGTCTCGTTTGAATGCAGCGATTGGTTCAAGAGTCACATTGTTTTTTAAAAACGTATTTATTGGACTCTTTGAAGATATTGTATTTTAATTCAATAGACTTACTCTGTGGAGAAATTACGATTTCACGGCCTTTCGAAATCTTCACTGGTTTCCAGTCGAAGTTTTGTGAAAGATCCGGAAATAAAAATCGTAAATAATTATTAATTATTATTAATTAATATAACTGTTGGTGTATTCGAAGACGCTAGTCGCGCGTAATTAGGATAATCGGCAATGAAAGTAGCCAGTATGTCGATAGCCCATTAGTTGCGGCTCACACTTGTCGTCCGGGCAGCCGTGGTTCGATGCCGATTATTGGCAATTGAGAGCGATTCAGTATTTTTTAGCATCCTTTTAATTAATTAAGACCTTACCTGTGCCGGCGCTTGTTGCGCGCTTTAACTTTTCTCATAATACAATATTCCCTGATTGGTATTTTGAAAAATTTGACATACTATTTCAAAATTTAAAGAATATTTTGTTATTAGAATGTTTACCGTTTTGAAAAACGTAATTTATAAAAGAATTAAAATAATTATTTTTAAAAATAATTTATATTATTATGCATGTTATAACATTATTCATTATATAATTTTTTGTAACTTCATTAATCTTTAATAATTTTAAATTATATCTTAGAACTTTTAATCTTAAAGAATGAGGTTATAAATTTTAAATTAAATCAAAAGAGCATTTTAGAAGCATGCGTAGTATATGAACCAAACATATAAAGTTTATCCCTATTTCAAACAACCGGTCATGATTTTTATATATATGAAAAAAAAAATAATCGAAAATCGGAAAAAATTAACCTAGCAAGATAAATCCCTTTTGGACATCTTATTTTTTTCTTAAAACATCATGGATGAAGAGGATAAGCATAGTAAGTAATATTTTAAGCATTTATTTATAAATGTAAAATGTATATTTTTTCTTCTTAACAATATTGTCACTATTAATGTGTGACATCCCGACTTTTTGACGTCTCACTTATTATTCATTTCAAATAATATAACCGCGATAGAGCATGATAATATGTGTATTATCAATTTTTCAAATGATAAAAATTAATCCTAAGCAAAAACTTTACCGAACGCTTTCGCCACCAATATCAAAAAGCATGGATTCAGCATTTATTGCCGCTACTTCATAACCTAGTTTAAGCATCAGCGCTCTGCTTTAGTTTTAAAAATCGCGAACACAGCTGGGGGAATTCATCGTTATCAATCAACAGCACATACAGATTAATGTTATATTTACAGGCTGGTTCAATGCATCAAACCAATCAAAAATTTTGAAAGCCATTGATTGTAAAATCGAGCCACCAAACGACAGTACACTAATAAGTAATTATAAATTTACAGCTATAAAAATTTATAAATCAAGACATTAACGAAATTCAATAACATTTTATTTATTACTCTTGTTAGATCTTTCGTTTGGTCAGTCAGGCTCGGAAAGAAGTTCGTTCACGGTCGAAACGAATTATTCGTTCGATCTTTCTCTGGACACATCAAATAATGCAGATGAAAATGTACAGGCTGGTCACAGTTCTGCAAATTTGATTTCCGAATCTCTACAAAATAATTACAATGCTACAGAAACTGAAAATACTGGTAAATATATTACAAATAGTTTTAACAAAAATTTTACTCTGGGGTTTTCGAGGTTGTTGAATACAAATCTGCAACTAGAATTTTCATTTTTGTAAATCCAAAATGACGAATTCTAAATAGTGGATCAAACATTTTTTAATAATTAATTTTAGATTCTGAAAAATACAAATTCTAATTGCAGATTCGTATTCCGCAAATCGAAAAACCCTTAGGTATGAATTTTCATGAAAACAGAATTATAAATTAGCTGGAAAATGATTTTTTTTTAATCTTTTTTTTTTGGTAGTAATTCCGGCGTCTTAACGGCACTCCAACTGAACCGCCCACCCCCCCCTACGCGAATTATCTAACTCTACTACATGTCTCTATAATGGAGGTAACCCACTTCCCCTACTATTAGATTGCGACAAGTTGTTAGTAAATTCCATTACTGTATATTTTATTTATTTTTTTAGACTTTGAACATAGCGAAACTGTGACAGATGATCCTCAAACTCATGAGCTTGATGGTAATAAAAGTAGAAAGTTTATAAAAAGAATAACCAAAAGAAAAATATCAGACGCAAATACTGTGACACGAAAAAGAGTGAGATACGACAACGACACGATTGATAAGAAAGCAAAAAACGGTCGGGCAACAGGGAATCAAGGCATTGGGCGAAAGTCAATTCCAATAAATGCTCGATCAATGAAGGATGCGTGTTTGAAAACCTGCAGGAAAAAGTGTACAAAAAAGATTAGTGAATCAGATCAACAAACAGATTTGATAGTTTCTGGAAGTTGGCCAATAAAGAAAAACAATGGGAATGTTTAAATAATTGGGTAGTCGCTCTAAGATCATCAAATTCAAGTGAAGATGAAGCTGGCACGTCAAAAAGAACATCTGACATTGTTTATTATGCGTTCAGATTGCCATCATCAGATAAATTAATACCAGTATGCAAAACAATGTTTCTCAACACATTAGATATTATTACCACTTTCAAATCTAATTTCGATTGTTTTAATTTCAAAAAACGTTTGTTCATCGTATCAAGTGTGAAAAGGTAACACGAGGTTATCGAACAATATTTTTTGAAACGTGTGCAAGGCTTGATTTAGCGCATATACGAGTGAATAGGTGATTTTAAATCCGTTTTACTTTTAAAACGGCCACACCATGGTGGAATCACTTTCTCGCACTTGTGTGGAAAACTACTATAGCATACTTAACAGTAAAACTTCATTCTTTTGATACTTTGGTATAGGTATCTCTTATCAGTAGATACGCACGACAAGAAAAAAATTAGTAGCTGTTGACGTAACCGGAATAATTAAAGGAGATGAAAGAGGAATTTATAACATTTGGTCCCATAAGTACCCGGAAGACATGAAAAATGAAGTACGAAGTCATATTGCAAGTTTTCCAACTATTGACAGTCACTATTGTCGTGAAAGCACGCAAAAAAAGTTTTTAGAATAAGGATTGTCTATTGCCAAAATGTACCGCATATATCTTGTTTGAATTTTTGTATTTATTGTTTGAATAATCATTTATAACCAATAAACACCCTTCTAGGTTACGTGGTTGTAGGGTATACGTGTTTATTGCTTAAGGATTTATTTATAATAATTAAATACTCCCCGGATTGTTCAGCGTTTATCGAATAGTGCTACTTTTCGTCAAGCATTCGGCGAGTGGTGTTAGTTTTCGCCAGCGCTCGACGACTGGTGTTTTTCTTCGTTAAGGGATTATGAACTGTGCTTCTCTTCGCTGGAAACGTCGTACGGTGCTAGTCTCCGTCAGCGTCTAAATGGTGCTACTTTTCGTACGGGACGTCGATATAGCAATAGAATTCGCATCGATTCGTGTAGAATAGACTAATCAATTCTCATTGCAGAGAAATGCATTGAGATTGTTATTACTGCAGCTCCAGAAGTATATGGTATTGAATTTGTATCTTATAATATTCATACCTTGCTTTATCTTCCTAGCAACTGAAGGTTATTTGGTGGACTAGATTCATTTTCGGCTGTCCCGTACGAGAACAACGTGATGTATTTCCGAAAAATGATTAGAAAACCAAATCAAAATCTACAACAAGAGAAACATACTGGTGATAACTTTTTGAAATTTATGGGGAAACATTTTAACAGACCAGAACCTACTGGAATTAATGTAAATTATTACCAATAAACTACACTTCTTATAGGTTCATTGAGCTTATCAATTTTCAAAGCGAATAGTACTGTTCTTCTGCAAAGTGGACAAATTTGTATTATTCAAAATCTAATACAATGTTCAAACGGTGATAGTAAATTAATTGTTAAATTTACCAGTATGATAGATTTTGTTAATATTAATTGTTGCACTTCTTCGACTGTAGGAGTTTACCTTTGCTCTTTATTATCAGTAGAAAATACTGTCGTTAAATTTCAAGATGTAAAAAATAAATGTTTTAGAATGCCATTTGGCCAGAATCAGCAACGGTAGATTCCAGACCGGATAGCTGTATAATTGTTGTTCTTTCTTCTTCCAACTTTGCAGAAGAATAAAGCTCTGAAACATGGTGAAAAGACATCCCGAAATTCCGGATTGAAAGAGTCGCATACGGCAGCCGCTAACATCCGGGACCTGTTGCAAGGAGCAGTAGGTGGACCATCGACAAGTGCACAGGGCCCTAATCGGTCACCGCTGCCGCCTGTATCGGGGGTTCAATCACGGTCAAAACGACCGAGGTTGACGCTTCTATCTGCACCTGGTAAGTGCTGTAGTATTTAGTACTTAAATTACGAGCTTTAGAGAAAACGGAAGGAGATAAACAATTGAGAACAAAGATGATGTTCCAAGGGTCTTAATTGATGATATTGTTTTTGTTAATGTTAGAGAATTAAATGCTCGATGCTCTGAGCTGAGACGCTTAAGAACTTTCGGCGCATTAGTCTTTCAGCGAGAAACGCCGATGCGCCGCTGCGCCACCTAGCGGCCACTCTTGAAAACACACTTTCCGCAAATTCTGCACAATGTTACCAAAATTGCTATGTTCCATAGTATTATTTGTTATGAACTTAGCGAAAATCTTCATAAAACATTGTACCTGCTATTTTGTCAATGTAGCAACAATTTTTATAGGAAAATATAGTATTTTTAACATGTTACCAAAATTACTATGTTCCATATTACTATTTGTTATGAACATGAAGAAATTCTGATAAAATAAGTCTGTCTTCTTTTTTACATCGAACATAACAATTTTTTTCCAACTCAGGCATACAGTAGCCCTCATAGCACGCTAGAAAGTCGCGTAGAAAATTGAGCAATTCAAACGTTGGAGAAAATTTTTTGTCACAGCGACGCTTACCGGATAAAAAAGTCACTTTTTTTATTTTAAAAATTTAAATGAAAATTTTTTTTTTTAATTTTTTTTCTTTGTTTTAAACTATTTTTTACAATTTCTTTGCACGATTTGAAATGCGCTATCATCTATTCAACTTTCTAACACCAAAAGAAGGCTTTTCATGCCTTCGTTGAAAAAAACGCGGTGTGTAACACGAGAAGAAAACCTATTTCAGACTCGGGTGAGGTTTTCAGCACTCGTCTCTGTCTCGACTCCGACTCGTACAGAACACCTGACCCTCACTAGAAATAGCTTACTTTGTTCCCTTGTTGAACAATGTACTATCATTACATTTTATTTAAAAGGTTGCAAGAGTATTTCTCTCCGTGTAAAAATCCACTCGCCCGTATTTCCTTTCCTTCCTCGAACCGTTTTTTGATACGAGGCTTTTGTCCACCGTCCTTGCCCGTTTGTCGTCCATCTTGCCTGCTATAGCTTGAGTATTTTCGTCTGTTTTTCCGTTGCACCTTTGTTCCAGTCAGCGATCGTGCTTTGCTCGTATATTCTGTTACGCTCGACGGCGAGTAGATCGATGGCAATTAACCCTGCAATCACGAGTGTCGCGTTTTCGGATATAGTCTGATACGCCATCTTAATGTGTCCACCCTTTGAACAATTTTTATGACGTTCGTGCTTTTCCCAATTTTCATCGCATCGACCCACACTTCGGCCCTATACAGTAAGATTGAGTAGTTCATCGGTAGCCTCTGTACATTTCGCCTAAATAAAAAGAAAATAAAATTAGAAATAGCCTACCGAAAGTATATTTTAAATGAAAATAAGTAATATAGATTTTACTGACGAGTAGAATGATGAATACAAAAACTAATTCTAATCCAAAAATTGCATTATTTTTACTGAAAATGGGTGCTTGTTGATTAAATCGACCCTACGAGAGGGATGGAGATAAAACAGAGAGGAAGAAATAGAGGAGCGCGTGCAGACGCCGATTAAATGCAGAGAGCCCGGCGTTCTTCATAATTTAGTGACGTGGGCTTTGCTTTTGGCGCGCGAGCTGCTCTCCAGTATCCCTGGAATGCCTCGAGCTCTTCATCTCTGTCTGTCAATAGTCTGACTCAATCTGCCCTCTTGTTCCCTTCTCGCGCAACCTTCGTACCTGCATTTTTTACAATATTATCTGCCAAAAAAATTAATAATGACTTAAAGAAATTTTGGACTGTGGCTGCTGCACTAATTTATAGTAATAAGTTTGCTTAGAATACTGCTAGACTTTTATGAGGCTCGTTTTATGTATTTTAGCAACCCTTTACTTTTTAATTTCATTTAAACTATTTAATGCATTCGGAATGTAACAGGTAATATCGATTTGATATTTTCTAATTTGATTGCTTATAATTTCAAAATTCATTTTCAAGATTACAATTTTTGTATTAAAAAAATATCATAAAAGTAAAACGGAAGGCATAAACTTGGTTTAGTTTTTTCTGACGCACGCATCAAACTGCGCAAGTCTTTGCGGCGTCAGTAAGTCCTAGGACTGATCGCGCTACATCAGATAGTGTACACTCTCTGATTGAAAAATTCGACTTGATCATGGAATATTGATCGCTGTTGTCTTCTCTACTCGGAAACAATTTATAACAAATTTTCAGAACGATATTTTACAAAGTTATTTTATTAAAAAAGGTAATATCTCTTCATAGATTTCTAACTCGAAAGCTATTAAATCGATAACGATTGTTCGCACAGACGTTATTTATTAACCCTTAGATGCACAGCGAAATGTTTAACATCCCATCTAGATTATCATCATTTTTATAATATTTTAAGTTTTTCTTTCTGGATTTTGATGATTTATTTTGAAAATATACAATAATAACATTTTAGAGAATTGAAAATTACATCAAAATCGAGAAAGAACAAATTGAATTATTATAATAATAATAATAATCTAGGTGGTCATGTTACACATCTGCTGCATGTAACGGTTAAGTAAAATAAAATGTTCGTAACCATTTTCGCTTACAACAGAATTTCACTGCAGAATTTTTCCTGGTCCTCTTTTGCATTGAAGAACGCACGGAGAGAAAAGATTTGGCAAATCTTACAAAAAGTCTAGCGATATTAGGCAGAAACTATACACGAGAAAAAATGTTTAAGAAAAATTACTATACTCGTCAGTAACTCGAGGACAGACTTTAAATCAGGGTAAAAAATGACTAAACTTTATATTAATATTTACTATACGTTTAGTAATGTTTGCTAAATTTTCAGTAAAAATTGCTAAAAATATAACAAAAATTATCAAACGTGTCGTAAATTTTAATATAAAGTATAGTAATTTTCACCCTAATTCAAAGTCTGTCCTCGAGTTACTGACGAATAGTCATTTTTCGTAAAGTGTTTCTCTCATAGTAACGCGATAACAGAATATGAAAAAGAATTCCTTTACCGGACCTTTAAAACTTTTTACTAATCGCGTTGTGGATATTAACTTACAGAGAAGGGAAAATTATAAAAACGTTAGTGAAAATTTACAGATTATATATATTCCTACATTAACTTTTGATAGGATAATATAAATTGAATGAAGCAGCAGTGTTGGTGGAAATAGAAAAAATAATCTATTTTCACTATTCATAATGACTGTTGCTTTTATCGCTCATCTTGATAGTGTATATTGGAAAAATTGATGAAAAATGAGTACATTTATTTGATTATTATCTGTGCGACGTTTCGGTAATATATTTATTACCTTAAGCAAGCACAATGTGGTGTGTGGTCATGTAGATATAGAAGTCATTCTCAAAATATTTTTTTCCTGAATTTAATTAAAAATCTTTATCATTAAACAAATCATATTATTAAAAGCACAATAATTTAATACAATTTTGAATGATAAAACGATTATTTACTATGACTGCCTTTGCTTCAAAATTGTATCAATTATTGTTTTGCTTTTATTAATATGCGAGCTTTCATTAATACAACGAATGCGAGAATGACTTATATATCTACATGACCACACACCATATTGAGCTTGATAAAGGTAATACATATATCACCGAAACGTCGCACAGATAATAATCAAACAAGCACTACCCATTTTTCATCGATTTTTCCAATGTATGTTTTCACTATTGTTAACGTATAAATCCTCTCTCTCTCTCTCCTTGCATGCGAACTCTGGCTCGTCCCAATGCCGCGGAGCTACAACCGCTGTTGCGATGCGCGGCGTCTCCCGTTACCTGTATACTTCCCGGCGCCGCTTTGTGCGTTCCGGCGCGATTGTGTGCGCTTGTGCGCGTGTGAAAATGTTCAAAGCGACGGAAGAGGGAATGAGGAATAAATACGATATTTACAAAATTAACATGAAAATTATACTAGAAAGTTTTGCAATTTCGTTGAGAATGGTTTGAGGATTTTTAGCATGCCCTCTGAACGCACCTCAAGTTATGGTTACGCGTCTGCGCGATTTGATCCTTTGCGACGCTCGTTACATTTTTTTATCTTTCCTTTGACGACACGTACACAAAAAAGGGGAGGTTGTTAGGCTGCATATGTAACATTATTATCAAATGAGTATTAAATCTTTATACTAAATCGTTGGATTTAAATTTATAATAAAAACTTCAGGAATATTTTTTTCAAAAGTGTATTTTCCTTTTTCTTCCCTTATTAATACATATTTTTATTTTCAGTTTATATATTACAAAGTTATTAGTTGCTATTGATTTATTAATGACATTACCAAAGTTATTCAATTCGTATTGAATCTCCATTAATCTTTACAAAATCGTCAGCTGGCGATGGAATGTCTGCAAATTAAACATATATAAATTTAATAATTATTGTTTAAGAACTACGTGGTAATCATTAGCGAATACCTATAACTAATAAAAATGATTGCATGGGACAATAATCTTAAAGTAAATAGCCATCATATTATTTAGACGATTCAATTTCACGATTCAAGTAGAAAATATGAGTAAAAAATTTCAGTTTAGTAACATTTAGGAATTGAAAATAATATTTTAACATGAAGATTTTACATTAAAAATTACAAAACAATATAATAAGAAATTAAGATATTAGAAAAGTTAATAGGCTGAGTTGTAAAATTTCCAAAAATTGCAGTTACCAAATTACTAGACTGCATAGCAAAAATTCAATGACCTTTAGTAATTTTTCCTAAACTTTTTCTCTCCGTGGCATTATAATTAAAAGTAACAATAAATTTAATAAAGGTGAATGTAATTTTTATGAAATTGAAGCTTATATACAAAACGGAAAACTGATTTATTGCTGATTCGCTTTTGAAGGAACTGCATATTAATTACAAAGACACACAAAAAATAAAAAGTTATTTGGGTGGTAGACTAAACTACTATAGCCGTATGTGTATTTTGATCAACACGAAAGTGACCTCAATATACGTCCATCTTTTCAAAATCGCAAAATCTTTACTATTGATTTGGTCCATGACATTGCATATATAAAGTACCTGTCAGTGTAAAAGTACATATGTAAATTACGTTTTAAGTTCCATCGATATATATATTTTTCTTCTGAGATTTTTATTTATATTCTTATTTTATAAATTAATCTATTTTTAACTGGTATATCTCAAAGAAAAAAATAAAATAAAATTGAAAAGGCAATTTAAAGGTCACGGCAGGTTATTATACAACATCATAGACCGAATCACTAAAACGTATTTTTGAACTTTTAAATAAGCGTATACGCTTATTTAAAGAATATATTCTCGAATGGTTGAAGATCAAGATATCACAAAATGCCGCTGCGATAGACCAAAAATGAGGTCATATTCTCATTCAGCAGATCAAAATATGTACGGACAAAGTAGTTTAGCCTACCGCACAGACCATTTTCATGTACCTGTTACATAGAATTTAACATCTATTGAAAAATGTAAGTTAAACTTGAAATAATTCCCCGCGTAAAAAAAAAAATAGTATAGCCAATGTATTGCATATTTCTATTAGCAATATATTGGCAATGCATTGGACTTATAATTATCTAATGCGTTTGCAATATTTCGGCAAATGTAGATTATCCAATACATCGCCCATACGTTTGTAATATTTTTACCGATACGTG
Source organism: Ormyrus thymus (assembly GCA_035582935.1). NCBI lineage: Eukaryota > Metazoa > Arthropoda > Insecta > Hymenoptera > Ormyridae > Ormyrus > Ormyrus thymus. The sequence continues at coordinate 3,296 of JAWWEM010017049.1, read as the reverse complement.
GGTATACGCAAATATTGTGAATTTTTCTCAAAATAAAGCCTTATCTGAGCTGATTTTTATTAAAAATAAATAAATAAAAAAAAAAATTTCCGTAATCCGTATTTGAACTTAGAGCCTTGGTCTATATAGGAAAGCTCTTTATCATTGAGCTATTTTTTGTTTGTTTATGTTTAAGAATTATATTTATGTTATAATGTGTAGTCAACTAAAAAATTTTAGCTCAAAGCAATGCGTATGGACTTTGAAAATATAATTCCAGCCGAAAGTATGGATTTGTAAAAAATTCGACTAGAAATGAAGTAAAGCACGCCGGGTGATATATGCAGGCCGGGTCAGGCGCGCCATGTACGGCACTTGCGGGACGCGTGGAAATTTTTAAGGAAAGCCCAGGTGATTCTACCATTAGATTGACTGTTGATGTCAACTGTTTTTAAACTTTCAACGGAGAATATAACCTCACATCATGCGCAATGGATCATCGAATATCATAATTAAAATTCGAACATTTTTGAATTTATTATTTAAATTCAAAAGTTTGCGCATTAACAAATTTAATCAACAATTTAAACTTTTTATTAAACATAAAAAAATATAAATAATCTAATAATTCTTCAATATATTTATTTTATACAAATTTAAAATATCATTAAAACTAAAAATAAGTTTAAAATATTGCTTTTGATATGATGTTGATATCCAGGTAGTTGATATGCGCTTCGTAGTTTTCGAGGTTTATTTGGCGAATAAACTTCAGGTGGCTATTTCCAAGTAACCGCGGTTACCGATGATCATGTCCAAGTAGTGCGTTCTGTAGTTTTCGAGGGCTATCGAATAGATTTGAAGTAGGTATCTCTAAGTACCGAGTCAGCAATGACGTTGTCAAGTAGTGCGCTCTACAGTAGTTGGAGTCTAGATATCGATTCGATTTATGGAGACTATCTCTAAGAGTTAGAACTTTAAACTGCACCGAAACATCATCATCATCGGCGAACAATTGCCGCCAAATAGCATCCTCAAGATGAATCAACACTTAGATCGCGAAAACTAAGGAGCGCACTACCTGGACATCATTATCGGCGACCTCTTACTTGGAGATAACCACCTTAAGTCTTTAGTAATCTAAAATCTTCTCAAATTCTTACGAAACCCTGCGTAATCTTTTACAGTTCCTGTTCTACTCCTGACAACTACGGCTCACGACAGCCGGGACGGGCTAAAAAAGTTCTAAATGCCTTGCAAAGGCTGCGCAAGGCTGCTGTGAGAGGGCTGGACGTACACCTACGGCTACCTCGTCCGGCCCACGCGTTTGTCTTGCAATTATTTCTACTCGGGAAGAGCTTGCCTGGAAAGACCAAGGCTCTGTGTTCAAATACGGATTCGGGACTTTTTTTATTTATTTATTTATTTATTTGTAGTAAAAATCAGCTCAGATAAGGCTTTATTTTGAGAAAAATGCACTATATTTGCGTATACTCACGTATTGATAAAAATATTACAAACGTATAAGTGGCTAACACATTGCCAATATACGCAGAATACATTGGATATTGAGCATTTGCAAATACATGGCCAAAACATTGGATAATTATAATATTCAATATATTGCTAAAAGCCGTATCCAATACACTGCCCATTTGTTCGATTTTAACGCGGGAGAGCTTAAAATCATCTTGATTAATGAAAAATAAGTATTGGAGTTTCTTGCTGAATCGTAACGTAGCGACTAATATTAACTTTAAAAGAGCGTATGTACAATTTACTTGAAATAGGTTCCGTATCTAATAACTCATCCTCTTTGATGAATAAAAGGTATACTCGCCCTCTTTGAACTGCTAAAATGAAAAGAACTTATTACACGTTTGCCTATCATATTTTATTGAATTGTTGAAACGTTCCTTTCTTCCCAGTATAAAATCGACAATTAATTTGCGCGATGTATGCTCGTTCGTTACAGGAGCTTTAATGCGTTATAAAATCAAAAGCTATCCCTATAAAGCCCAATAAAATCCCGTTGATCCGAGTGCAAATGCTCATGTTAAATACTATTAAATTAAACAAGGAAAAATTTTGTAAGGGTTTTTACCGATTGTAATGAAAAAATCTTGTAAAGTCCAATGAAATTCCATTGATTCAGGTGCAAATGTACAGATTAAATCTCGTAAAATACATTTTATACGACTTTTTCAATAAGGATGATTTTAACAATAAATATTCTTAGAAAACGTAAACTATATAATTGTAATTTTCGAACCATTATTAAAGCACCGCTTTATTATCGAATAAAATACAATGCAGTTTCAATGATGACAGCATGTAAATAGCTAACTTTGGAAATTAATGAGATCAGAATACGACACTAAACCCTCTCTCTCAGCGTGCTAAGCAAAATCAGCGCCAGGTATATAAAATTTCTTTCCACCACGCCGAGGGGGGGAAGACGAGACTCGAAAATTCGGGCGCGAAAACATATAAACATCCCTTCAATACCGTCCTGAGTCTTGGCGCACAAACAGACTTGGTTTATTGCGCCCTTTACTGGCCTTCGTCTTGCGCGATTAAGCCCGACTTTTCCGGCAAGCGCCGCGGCAAATGAAAATTGAATGTGCATAGTGGAGGAGCCGCGCCGCCGTGGATTTCGTAATGGAAGGAAACCTCTGCTCCAAGTTCTCTCCTCTAATTATGCGAGAAGATATTCTAAAGTATGACAGTTAAATTTAAAGAGAAAGAAAGAGAAAGAGAAACGTCTGGGAAGATAAAAGCTGCGCGCAGCGTCTTCTTGCACATTTTTCAAATCGATTTCCGTGGAATCGTCCGTGAATTTGTCCGTTTAATATAACTATAAAGAACTTCGATTTAATTACAGACAATTACGGAAGATTGCGCTCAGTATTGTTATTATCCTCGCCGTTTATTTCACGTACAATAGCACTATATATTTCGAGAGCTTATAATAATTTAAAATTCCAAAATATTCCCAGCTTAATTATAGTGAGCAAATATTTTTTTCCCGAGTCATATCCCCGCCTGAAATTTTACCGTGAAATTTTGAGCGAGAGCACTCGAACCGCGCGTAGCCGAGCCGCCATAGTTTTAGGGGCTCGAGGAGCTTTGAATTAATCTTTTTTATTCGTCCCCCAACCCCCCTTCGCCGCCCCTCGTCCCCCCGCCGCCAAACCCCTCTGGAAAGTGAAAACATTCACCGCGGCAAGAAGAGCGATTCGAACGAGGCGCATCGACGATTATATTTGCGAGAGCTGCGAAATTAAATAAATGCGCCCCCCCCCCGGCCCCCCCCC
>JAWWEM010017019.1:5708-21934 GCA_035582935.1 Ormyrus thymus | reverse complement strand
AGGATAGTGCGAGTTTGTCCTTCGATTACGATAGACTATACTAATTTTTAATCAGGTATTTCTCTCCGTGTACTTTTTAATATTTTGGTGTAACAAGCATTTAACAAAATTCATTTTTCAAAATGGGTTAAACCCAAAATTAAAGTTCAAACATCGAATATTTAAAAGAAAAGTGCAACGCGCAATTTTTTTTTTAATCTAGAGGAGGATACAGAAAATATGATTTATTTTTTTGATATAAAAAATGAGAGGAGTCATAAAGATATCATAATATCTGCTTGGGAAAAAAATCAGCTATTTTTACATATTTTTCTTTATAGTGTACTTCGAAAAGAGATTTTGATTGACGGCTACGTAAAAATTTTTTATCCAGTCATGCGAGAGTTTCTAAATTTTTCAGGTTTATAAAAATTAGTATTTTACCGTTCAATTTTGCCATAAATAACTTTTTCTGACTTGCTTTGAGATTTTTTATGGTACATCATAGGGTATATTTCTTTTTTTTTAAGAACTTTAATGTTTTTCATTAAATAGTATATAGCTATTTACAAAAAAGTAGATGCAAAAAAACATCTATTAGCGAGTAGATACACCCAGATTTCTTCAGACGTGTCTTAGCAAACTTGTCTCTATCTACTTACTCAATTTCTTTTAATTCTGTGTGAACGAATACTAATAAGTCTAACCTAATTTTATTTTTCTTAAAATATTATTTATACTCAATACAATTAAATAAGAAAATACAGAGGTTAATTTAAATTCTTTTTAATTGTACAATTCCGCATGAATAATAAGCGAACAGAAAATAAAAACCAAAAAATAGCCTTACTTCAAAACCGCTTAAGAATTTAAAATACGTTCCGCGAACTTACATTACCTAAATCTTCCCGAGACATTATCAAACCCACCGAATTCCATTCGCCTGATTTATCAAACCCTTTAAAAACGTAGAACGAATTGGTCCACCGCCAAACTACCTCTCGTTACGATTTACTCCATCCAGCTCGAATAAAGCCCGTCTTCCGGCAGCGTTAAGTCATCGCTTCTACTGCACTCCTCGAGAGGCGCAGTTGTTTCAATCAGGCGAATGGGCTCTTAGCCCGCGCCGATAAATCGCCGATGCGGCATATTCGAGCTTAATTCTTGACTAATAGATTCAATTACGCGGCGCGCAATTGCGAAAGCCCGACCTGTCGCTCCAGCCGAAAATCGCGCCTCTCATCTGCGCGGAACGTCCCGCCGCCTGCGCCATGATTTCGGAGCCAATAATCTGCGCGGGTCATCGTGAATCACGACTCGAGGTGTGGAGACGCGACTTACTTTCGGAAGTCGGCTTTACGTAATCACGTGGGTGGGGGGATTTTGAGTTTTCTTTGAAGCGGTGAAATTTTAATTAGCGGTCGAAAGGAGCGCGGAAGCTTTACGAGTACGAGGATTATAGGAATGAAGCTATTTTACGGTCTTGCCGATTATTTGCTATTTTACAGTCGTGGCTTTTTTCGGTTCCTTCGCTGATTCGTTTCCTCTTAAGGTTTTTAATTGAGGTTCCGTTAATACAGTTAGAAAGTGGATTTGGAAACCTAAAGAAGGGAATGGCAAAAGAGCGAATAAAAAAGCACTTTATTAATTAATGGCACGTAAGCAATATTTTTAAGTTATATAATAAAATACTATACTCATTTAGATCCTCGTCCTATAAAATAAAAAAAAGTGTTTCATGCGCGAAATGTTGAAAAGTTAATTAAATTTTTTTGCTGAAAACAAGGAATATAAATATGAAATTTAATCAGTCCACTCCTTGCTGTGTAAAGTGCGATGGACGTTTTTTTTATGTGAATTTTATCCTAAATTTGCATTTATTTAATTAAAAATTTTAGTATATTAATTACTGTAATTATAACATTTCCTTTCATTTAAAATGAGTTGCCATTAAGAAGTAGAATTTTTTAATACATACGCGTTGTCTCATTTTAAATAACGAATTGCAATATATTTATTGGAAAGCATTTTTGAGAAAAACTACTTTCCGTTGGTTCATTTTTTAACGTTCGTTCAAATAAATATTAGACCTCTAAATGACCCTATTTTTATCTTATTTAACGTCGACTTTTACGCTACCTTGCGACTTGCCAAATCGCGACAGGACAAACAGCTTATGAAGGTGACTTCCGAACCGCCTGAGCTTTGATGTTATTAAGATCTTACAGTTACTTATCTCAACGTAGAGTTTTGTGCTCCTTCAGAATCAAAAATAGGGGTTCCCATTTGAAAAAATGATACTGACCTTCAAATAATAACAATTTCTTATCAAAACAAACATTCTAAAGTTTTATAAGGTATTTTACAATTCATCAGTAAATACATTTTTCCAATACATTTTAAATGACACCTGACATAAATGTTTTGTTTAGCAGCTTTTGGATATTTGTAGATAAAAAAGTCAATCATATATTAAACGACGAAAAAGAAGACTTTAAAGTAAATACGATTTAATAAGTAGATGAATTCCAAACACCTTTAGACGCGCCTTACCAATCACTTCTTTTAACGACTTTAACATCAATTTTCAAATTCTCTTAAGATTCTGCTACAGAACTGTCATTTAAAATATTTTTCTCTCACCAGTAAGCTACTACACTAACTGCCATATCCTTACATCACGAAACTTCCCTAATAACCAAGAGCAGCCTAATCCCTCGAACAAGCATGCCGTGAAACATTCTCTGAAATTCCAGCTAAGCTGCACAGTGAGAGCGACCAACAGCAATCGCAAGATCCCGGTAATAGTCCGCGTTTCGGACGTAAACGACAATGCGCCCAAGTTCATCAACACGCCGTACGAGACCACCGTGTCGGAGGTAAGTAAATCTCCCCTACAACGTAAAAGAAAAGAAAAACGGAAAAACCCCTCGATCCGACGATATGCCATTGCGAGAGTGAGGAAAGTGTGCCATTACGGTGTGCTGCAGGAAACGATAATGACGCGGTTCGTTATTCGCGGATTATGACTTGGCCTCCGCCTCCTCGGCGTCGATTCAAATCAATCGCGGATCGGACCGCTAATCCGGTTAATGCCTCGTTACCCGAGAGCTGCTTTGAAATTGCAAGGAGCTGCTACTGCTGCTGCTGCCGTTGACGCGTGAGAGGGTGGGGTGTACTTTGTAATGGCGTACTTTGTAATTGAATGTCTCGGGTCGGAGGCGTTCATTTTTTTTTAGTGTAAGCTTAGGAGCTAATGTGTGTTTACAACGTGGAGATTACTATGAAGTTAAATTGAGATTGGATTTTTTATTTTAATGAAATTCAAAGAGTAATTAAGGCTTTAATAATTAATGAGTTCCTTTACTCAACAGATTTACTTTTTGTCCAGAAGGTTAATTGCACAACGTTTTTCCAACTAAAGTGTTTCTTTACCGTAATTTCCAGAAAACTTTTTGCACTTTTTTAATTACGATTATAGTATGATCTGTTCAAAACTACTTTCAGATTAATCAGGCGCGTTTTTACAGCTGCAGTTGATATTTAGGTTTCCCGCGAATTAATGAACTTCGCATCGTCCACCCGACCCACCACCCGAAATATATAAACTCTCAGCCCCGCAAACGCACTTCCTAATTCTCGCCCCCTTCCCCGCAGCTGACGCCGATAGGCTCGACGATCTTCAAGAATGTGGTGGCGACGGACGCGGACGCCGGAGTGAACGGCCTGGTGGAGTACTCGATAGCGCCCGGCGATGGCACGAGGATCGGCAACAGCGACGGCGTCGGCCGCGAGCGCGTCACCACCGCCGACGGCTACGGCTACTTCAGCATCAACCTGCCCCATCAGGGCCAGGTCACCGTCAACCGCACCCTGGACTTCGAGAGGACCCAGCGGTACCTCGTCACTATCTTGGCTTCGGTGAGTAAGGATTTATACGGGGTTTTTGGGGCGTTTTGGGGAGAGGGTTGTGTTTGTTTAAATTGAAGTCGTACACTCCCTGGTAGAATTTCTAATCTATAAAATGGCCATGAAAAATGGCTAGTTTTCAGGTCATAATGAAATGTTTTTTGAAACAGTTATCGACCATTTTTTTAGTTTGAACATAACGTCACATATTTTTACTATATTTCAGTATCCGTTCTCAGTTATTCAGTAAGGTAGTAAAAAGCATCTAAATGTTATGGGTAGCTTATATAAATGCAAAGAAGCAGCTTAAACTAATTGAACGTTTGTAATTGTTCTTCCACGAGAAATTAAGAAAAATATTAATTTCGCCTCGTCGCAATTTTCTCGCTCCAGTTCTTAGACTTTTTCTAGGTATCTGCAAAAATAGTAATTTCAGAATTCATTCCATTTTTAATACTTTAAAAAGACTGGAAAAAACGTTTCATTAATGGGCGCAAAATGGACAAATTTTTTTTCCCCTTTTCAAAAATGGAGTGAGATTTATACTTAGGCTGTTAAATAAGAGATGAAATTTGCTTCCTTTACATTCATTAAATTTAATGTATTTATATTAAAAACTATGTATTTGCAGCTAATAAGCATATTTTTTCTGCAATGTGCATTGAATTTAATATATAGTCACCTAAATTTTTTATTTCTATAATTTATTAAATAAGAATAATGCACCTGCTTAAAATTTTGCTTCCATTATATTCATTAAATTTAATGTATTTAAATTTTACAGTGGCACTTATTTCTGTAGATATGATATAATAATGGTTAAGTGATTAGTTTTGTTATTAGGAGAAATGAGCTCAAGGAATGCTTGCTCAATTGGTAATTTTCTTTAATTAATGAGACTCTTATTTTTATAGGGATATAGGGAATAATTAGTTTTACATTTAAGAACTTTGACGATCATTATTATTATATGATTATATTTTATTTATATCATAAAGACTTTTTACATTTATCTTATAGCTATAATTTAATGAATTATTTTTAATTTACGAGGTGATTTACCGCATGCTTGTATTTAAGTCTAGAATTCATATATTCTTATAATTATATAAATATATGAATAATCCATATTATTCAACTCGATTTGATTAGGAACTACAATAAGAAAAGACTAAAATGATTGAGCGAATTTATTTATTTCCTTATGGCTTCCACAATGGCTCTCTCTTTATTTGGTGGTCTTCTTATTTGGAGCTCTACTCACCCTTAGATACGGTGATTATTATTTACTCATTACGTTTACTTATCCAGAATTTCGTTTGAAGCAATTGATAAATTTTGACCTGAAATAGTTCTACTGAAATATGCGGTATTTGTAGTCAGGATACCTCTAATATTTTACAAAGTTCGAAGGAACTGGATAATTCATCTGAAATTTAATATTTTTAAAAGTTATAAATAAGTTAAATGAAAGTATTGTGAGTGTACAGAGCAGTTGAACTTTTATTCTTTGATAGAATTTGTTTGATTATAGTTAATGATCTAACTACTACATGTCATATTAATGGTACTGAAGTGACAAATCGTTCATTAATCTTCTCAACTCCATTGAATTATTGTTTTGCTCTTAATACGAGCATAAATAGAGATATCAATGTAACCATGTCTATTAAATTACACAAATGGGTTAATATTTAATTGTTTGAACGAGTCGAACTGTGAATATAAATCACGACTACAGTTCACAGCCCTTTCGTGCTCTAAAAAGATGAGTGATAAAACGTTATCTCGCACATCGAGTAGACAATCGAAATTCGTAGAATTATTTACAGAGTGAGCTTTTCCGTGCCGTGAAATGTACATAAAGAAAAATCTTGCAGTGAATATTATGAATTTTTTCTGAAGAATCTATCGTAAACTGCTAAAATAAAAAATATTACTATAATTTTACTTCACTTTTGATAAACTTTAATAAAATTTTGGTATATTTTCTTATATATTAGTACGTAAACATTTCCTGCCCAAATGATGACATAAAACCTTTTATCAAAATCAGCTTATTTATTAGTATTTAACATTCGCAATATTCCGTGTAATATGTATACGAAGTAAAACTTGATTCTATCTACACAAATTATTATTTTCTTTAATGTGATATCGTAAAAGTTCAATAATAAATACGATTATCGATACCACAGATCCGCAGAAGAAAATACCAGCCAACTCTTTTATCAACAAGTCGTTATTAGCCTTCAAAATTTCTTTGTGAAGAAGTTTCTTCCTGTAGTTTTTATCGCGATTCCAAAACTCGATGATTCCCGCTTCCAATATTCTGATGAGTATTTCATCAAACTTATCGATAAAAGGGGACGTATTTTCGAAAATGAAATTTTTTCCATTGCCCATAAATTCAACTTCACCGATTCGTAATTTAGCACTGCCATCGATCTGGCGATGGATCCTTGCGTTCATTACTGCTTTACTTTTGAACATGATGCATATGGCTCGCTGTCCGTCTAGAATCTTCCTTTTTAAGAAAAATAAGTAGATTTTTAATTAATTAAATTTTGACAATAACATTGTTTTTTTACCCTTTGGTAATAGTTTTCAAGCAAAATTGTTTTTAATTTACTAGAACGTATCACGTGATTGATCACGTGTACAAAATTAACTGTAATATTTCTTTAATTAAAAGCGTATACAGTACATTACGTCTGTGATCCTTTCAGGGGTGGTGTTGCATGGATGCCACACGAGATTATTTGCAATATTTCAATCACCATTATAACTTTAATAAAAACTCGACTCAAAAACTTAAGAATAATTTACTAACAAACAATTAATGTCCAAAAAATGCACTATATTTTGTCAGAAAAAATCACCCCTAAAAGGATTAACAACTTAAGAAATTAAACAAATTATTAAATGGAAATTCTTATACATACTTAACACAAACACTAGCCCTGCTCGTATTCCCACGTGCTTTGATATCTTCAAGAAACTTATCAGACGTTTTAAAAATCCAATCAGATAGATCCTGATTATAATAAGGGACCAAATTGGAGTTTGCAATATTCTCAAGAGTTGACAGAGGAATGGGCTCTTCGCTCAAGTGAAAATCAGTCAGTGTCGCCACCATATCACTCGAGTACGTCATCGACAAGAAAACGACAAACAGGAAAATTATACGGTCCCTCAACGGCTTCGGTTGATTTGCAGGCGAACCAAAAATCAACCTCAAGGAATCAAAAAAGTCTATGTGATCTTTGCTGATCCTTAGGTATTTAACTGACAGGATGATCAACACCACGCCTACGTTGCTAATAACGAATATCAACACCGTGTAGATAAGCTTGTCGATCTTTCTTGTGGAAACCCAGACTGGAGCAACAACACAAAAATTGTCGAATTCGAAAACTTTTCCGCGTTCGACGGCGGAGTGCTTCACCAGAGGATGGTTAAGGAAAAGACTGAAGCTCATCATGTTGAGATGACCTGCGGCTAAGTCGTCAACTGCTTGCTTTATCCCGGCGTATCCGTCGGAATAATTTTTTAATATGTCTAATGAGAAGTTTAACGTCTTGGCCATAAACGTAACGATTCGATATTCCGTACCGTTGTAGCTGTTATTGGTCATTTTCATCATGTAAGGCGAGGACTCGATGAAAGGTACTTTGAACGAATAATTCTCCATGTTGGCGATTTTGTCCGGGAACAAATTCACTCGCGATGTGTTATAAGAGTCGAACAAAAGTTTAGCACCGAATGGATCGAAACGAAACACTTTTACATCTTGAGGTTTCACGTAAATAATGGAGAAGTCCATAAACTTTAAAGACCAGGCGTACGACAAAATCTCCTTAAAGAATGCAGAGTGTAATTTGTCATTTATGCATATTAACAAACACTTTGGACGAATCATTCGAGGTTGAAAGTCATTAAGAAAGTCTATGTTTGCCTTAGTTTGTTCCAAATTAACGGTAACATCATACTTTTTCAAAGTTTGTAGCACCACAAAAATGGACGTACTTCTAGTAACCAAGAAGTTCGTTTTGTTCGAAAATATAACCGACCAATCAACCATCTTAGTCGGTAAATGCGTAGTGAACTTTTGTACAATTCTAGTTTCTTCCTCATCGTTATCAACTTCCGTTCTAAACAATAAAATCTGGTAAGGTTTCCATTGTTGCGTCAATTGTTCGATCAATATGTCCATCCAACAATGATCGGTGCCAATCGTTAGAACACCATTGAAACTAAAGATGAAAAAACATTGAGACAGAAAAACCAGCACTTTAAGTAACATAACTAGCACTGTAAAACATGTTTGATAGACATAGTTCTTGTTCGACAACACTACATCAACTGCAGGGAGTGAAGGGTCGGCTATTTGTACTCGCTTATGGGCTGAGGACAACAAACCCAATCATAATATCAAGAGAAGTAAACGGGTTATTTATTTTCCGGGGGCGGAATTCGTGTTGCTTTGTCACCCCTATGATAAGCCATTAATGTTCAAATCATTAAATTAGGTCGGGTAAATAAAATTGCTGCCAAGAGTTACCGCCGTTTTTGTAGGCACTCGATGCCCTGAATATTATTATTGCGTACTGGTACTGTTTGCTGTTTATTGCAGAAATACATTGTGAAACAAATAAAGAAGATAATTGTTGAAGGTGAAACAAAAATGTAAAAATATTGATTTTTAACGATATTGATTTCGTAATTATCACTGTGATGACCTCGAGTATTTGTACACTCAGAAAAAAATTTAGTTGAGTTAACTGATATTCTAATACTTCAATGATACTGTCATTGATTTAATAGAATCTGTATTGTTAAATGCGCATAACTTAATATACTATTAATTTAACAATACGCAGATTGAAATAAAAGTAATACCATTGAAATAAGCGGATTTTACTATAAATCAATAATTAGTAGATTTTAAAATAAAAGAACTTGTATTAACAAATTCAAATAACTAAAACAGTAAACTATTTATTCAAAGAAATTTTTATTAAAATAATAGTAACAAAAAATTAAGTCAATAAAAAAGTTGTTTGTCTTAAGCAGAACATCTGTAAGAACATAATTTTTTGTTTCGCATATATTATGATGTACGTAAAAGGTTATGGGGGTTCGGAAAGAACCGATAGGTGGCTGAAGGATAGGTGGCAGGAATCTACCTGCAAGTGGTAAAGTTTGAGTTGATTAGTATATAAGACCGTATCGGTATACTTCATATATAGAATAGTAACAGCGTTTGAATTAAGTGTAATGCGAAAACAATGTAAAGTGAGCGTACTCATGTCTATCAAAAAGTGTCTGAAAGCATTTTAAAAATGTATAAAAAATAATTGCGAATTTAGAATATAAGTTTCAACGTAAAAATCAGGCTGCAAGCAGAAGAGGTAATACAGAAATAATAAAGCTGGAAGATATAATACAGAAATTCGAAGAAATTTATTTTTATTGGATTTTCTTTGATAAGTTTGAAGTAATATAAATTTAAATTCAGTCAACATGCTTAGCCTGTTAAAACAACAGACCTCTACTGTAGAAATAATTGTGTTCATTCTACCAATTTAATTAACAGTTCAGTTGTGGATAGTTAATGGTAAAATTGCATTGACTCAATCAAATTTCTTTTCTCAGTGTGGTTTTAGGGAAGGCGCAGTTTAGAAAAATTTCATTATTCTAATGTTAAAGTTAAGCGAAAAATATAGAGTTTTAAAATTCATTAGGATAAAGTTTTTAGTAATTTAGATCTGCGATATTTTGATTTAAATTTAGTATTACTGAAAAGACTACGATGAAAATCTAAATTTGTTTTTCTTGGGTCAATTTAACATTTAACCAATCCAAATGTAAGTAGTTGAATTGCATAAATTAATTAACCTTAATTGAATAATTTACAGTTAAAAAAAAGTATAAAAAATGTAAAAGTCCACAGCTAATAAATAGCTGAAACATTACTGAAATTTCAATAAACGTTTTGAATAAATTGGAGATGATCATCTGATAAGATTTGTAAACACAATTAACACCATGGAATACTTTAAGCCCCAAATACAGTTAAAGCTATCAATTAACAATAGGCATAATACGTCTCCATCATTACGCACTATTAATTAAGCCAACCCATTCGTAACTCAGCCGCAAAACGTAACAAGCGAATCCTCGTGTATCGCAGATCGCCCTCATTTGTACTCCCGAGCGACATTTCATTTTTCCCGTACAAAACTAGTTCCGCCCCGTCTCCTCGCCTCCGCAGCGCGCGCGGCAAAAACCGCGCCGCCGACCGATCCGTGCCGTTGCGGTGGCGGCCCGCCGGCTCCGGTAAAAACCCTTGGCAGGTACACAACGCGGAAGCCCCGGGAAATTGCTTGCAATTTCGTCGTGATAACTCTATCGACTGCCGGCCGATTTATGCGTCGTCCCGCCGAGAGATGTACGTCCGCAGGCGTCTGTTCCGCCGCGTAATGGCGCCGTTTCTGCCGCGCGCGCGCCTGTTTGCTTTTTACCGCTGCTAAGTAGTTATGCATAAGGCTTAGGCGACGCGCCGGGAGTATCATTGAGGCTGAGAGGAATCAATCTGCTAACGGGACTCGGAGGGAGCGGAGGGACTCGCTTCGGCGGAGTTCTGTTTTTGCTGCGAAAAATTTTAAGCGCCGAGTAGCTTAAGTGACTCGGCATGTATTATAATAATTTATTTAACTGTATTTTAACGATGGAAATTTGAGGGGGAAAGATTTACTTATCTAAAGTGGCTGTTCGTTTGTTGCGTAGGTAGTAAGTCACTCGTAAAAAGCATGTGAATTACGGTTAAAAATGAAAGAGGACTATTTAGTCACTTAAGATTCAAGCGATACGTTCACTTCTATAATGTCTCTAAAAACGTAGCTGCAAATAAGTGAATTATCGTTCTTCAAATTAAGCTAAAAATTGTACACTGACTGTAATTGTGTTCCTGAAAGTGACTATTTTTCTTATTGATTTGTATATGAGCAAGTTTTTAACTTTTAACTTTAGTCCATATTTATTATATTATTTATTTTATTCATTATTAATATTTGAATTGACATATAAAACTATCTTACCTTGCTTAGTGAGCGTAATTATTTACGAAGAATTTGGTTTAAAAATGAGAAAAAGGTATGTTGGCAAGATTCCATAGATAATATATGAAAAATTTTGAGAGGAATCGACATTAAAAATATAGCAATTACAATTGTTTAAATTGAAACCATTTTGGTCAATGCGACAGCCGATTTCTGTACATAACACTTGCTTATGTTAGGCCCGTATTAATGTTGATTTGATCTTGCAAAACTCAGTAACTTCAAAGTTTTTATTTCGGCGAGTACAACAACAATTAGTGACTACAAATCCAATGTAAATATGAATGCAGACTGAAATGTATATCATTACAATTACAGAAGTTAAAAACTTGCAGCATAAAATTTAATCCATCAAATCCCCACATCGAGATCAAACAACTCACCCCGAGAGAAAGGATAAAGAGCAGCCGATTAGCGGTAAAAGAGTATATCCATCCACTCGTTTCCCGTTCCGCTCCGCTCGCAGCCTAATATACCCCCATTTAGCCCAGAAATGGGAAGAAGAGCGCCTTGAAAAGGAGAGGAAAAAAGGCGACCGGCCGCGTAATAACCCCTCCGGCTCGCTTTAAAAGCTTTCATAAGACGCGAGCTGCGCTTGACTAACGCGGCTCTCGCGGTTACCCCGTCCGTGCGGTTAATTTTCGAAACAACGCGCGCCGCATCACCGAGAGCTTCAAGGAGATCGTCCGACTGTGTGTGTGTGTGTGTTTGCACTTTTGATGCGCCGCTGCGGAGATGCCGCGTGGCTTTTTTTGTGCGCGAGGCCGCGCACGTAATTAGCGCGGCGATGTATTTTAGCGAGCTTAGGTTAAGTACTTAGAATGTACTTTGCTTGAATTTTCGCGCGCTCCTTATGCTGAGATATTGTGAGGAGTTGGCGAGAATTTAAGTGCCGTCTCTCTGGGATAGAAGAAGTTGCGGAGTGGAAGATCCGAAATAATGACCACTTTTTAGGGGAGTTTAGCAAAAATGGAGAGATTCACTTTTTAATACGACAAACTTTTGCATGAAATTAACCTGTTTAATAGCAGGCTATAAAAATACGCCTCCAGACCGATGCGAATTTCAACAAAATATCAAGCATGAAAATTATTAAGAAAATACACTATAACCGTATCTAAATTTTTTGGAAATTAACTTTACTGAGCAATATTATCAATTTAGCAAAATTGTTTACAATTTTTACTACAAAGCTTCTCTTACTATACCTAAAACATATTTACTCTACTAATGTATTTTTTTTAAATGAAAATGTATTTTGTTTTTTAAATGAAAATGTAGATCCAATCGATTAACCTTCTGACAGCCGGCATTTTTCCTATTAAAAAAGTGTAACTTTCTCGAAATTTTCCATATAAATGTTTCTTCAGTAATAGTATATGTGAGCTAATCATGGAATGACGCCATATGGCGTCATGTCGGCTGTCAGAAGGTTAAAGCTTCAGTTTGCGTTACTCACACTGATTAAATTCTCAAATTAAAATGTACTTTTTAACCAAAATAATGCAGCCTGCATTTCAAAGCAAAATCAATACCACGCATCTGAACGTGCACACGCGCATTTTCAATCCACCGACGCCCGTCCGAAAAGAGATTATTTAAATCCCACCGAATCGCCCTTAATCAATCCGAAAAAAAGCCGAATATCGCGTCGATCCCGAAAAATCGGCGCACGATCCGACAATGACTCGCGCCTTCCGCCACCCGGTGACGCAGCGTTCGGCGGGAAGCGCCGAAAAATCGCCGCGTATAATAGTCCCTTATCGGCCTCTCGCCAAAACGAGATCGGCTCGCGCGAGACCGCCGGGGAGAAAGTGTCGACTGGCTTTTCTGCACGCTTCCATTGTGAAAAGCGGCGCGATTATAGAATTTCATCATTGAATTAAGCGCGGATTCCTTGCCGGTCGTGCCCGGCGATGAAAGGTGAAAGCCGCCCCGATTGTGCCTCGGCGCATTCATTGCTTTTCGCGTTATTTGTCAATACCGACTATTGAGCGGCTCCGCTGAGTCTTATCTGCGGCGTTTATCGTTTTGAATTGATTAGCGGGGGGGGGGGGGGGCAAAAAGTTTACTGTTATTTTAGGTAATTAATTGTTCCATTCAGAATCCGCGATGCAATTAAAAGAATCTTTTTAGAGAGACCTCGTTTAATGGTTTTTAGCTCCTACTGTTCGTTGACTTTGTTCGAAGAGTACTGCAGTTTATGTAATGAGTGTCTCGAGTTTTTATTTTTGTTAGAACAAAACACTTTGGAAAGTTCATGAACTTTATAACTACAATTATTGCAAGCAAAGAATATCTATTGTTTAATATCTTTAACTCTCTTTGAAGAAAAATTATTATCTACTATTTCGTAATCTTAGTAATGTACTTTTATAACACACTTTATAGATTGTATAATATGCGTAAGATTGTATTAATGTTTGCATAATTTAAAAAGTTTTAATATAATTGACTACGTAATTCTGCAAATTTGCACGTGAAATTAGCTCAATTCAATCAAGTTCCTACGTACACTGCAATCAGAAAAACTTCATGAATTTCAAATGAAATCGTTTTCGCGATACCATAAGCAAAAATTTATGTGCCGTTTGAATCCAAAACAAATAAAATCCCTAAATATTGTATGAAGTGCAGGCAGTACGCGAAACTTGGAAAACTTTTCGAGTAGGAGCATTTGAGAGAGCGGGAAATTCTATACGTATTCGGCGTCTGAAGAAAAACAAAGTTTCCACCTATCGCTCGAGCTATTTTCTAAAATTTATCGATATCATCGAGTGCGCGATACTGCAAAAGTTTTCTAATTTGAATTCATGTTATGCCCCGCAGATAAACTCGCAATGACAAAATTACCGATTTACTTCAAAATTTATTGTAGATTGACATTTTTCGCTTTAAAAAAGGTATATTTGGAGCGAGGAATACAATATATTCATTTGAATTTGATTTTCTTTTTTAAACAAATTGCAAAAAGTAGATACGCAAAAGAAGTACTAAAAAATTCTAACAATGACTTTTACCCGCCTTCTATCAATTATAACTTCGCCGCGAATAAATGTACATATAAATAAATTAAATCGAAGAAAATATAGTTTTAAAAGCTCTATTAGGAAAGATCGAGCTGAGCAATCTTCCATTGTTTCATTACAAGAAGCGAATATGAAGAAGATAACGCTTTCACGAGGATGAATCGGAAAGTAAGAAGCGGATTTTTTTCCTTCGGGAACAATAGACAATTTCGCCGATCATCTGGAGCGCGCATTTTGGTTGATTGCGTAAACGCAGAGTGATAGTTCTCATCTGCTGAGCCGTATATATTGTGTGCTTCCTTTTTTCAAAATTATATTTTCTAGAATTTTAGTTTCGCTAGTTATTGATTTATTGTATTTGCATCGTCGAATAAATAAAAATAAAAATGTGCTCGTCTAATAAAAGAATATGCTCGTATCTTTATTTTAAAACAAATATTTGTGCATGAGATGATATCTGCAACGAATTAATAATAGAATTGCTTTTTAAAAATAGATATTAAATAATAGTTTTAAAAATAAAAGTTTGTTATAAAGGATTTTTGGAACTGATACTGCACTTTGAACATATTGAACACAATTTTTTAAATTTCAAAGTAAATATTGATATATGTACTTTTTTTAAGCCTTTCTTTTGGCATATGATTGGATAAAAATTGTGACGAATACCTTTCAATTCGAAATATATTCATACGATAAAATAATATAGCGCAAGTACAAATATTTTTTAACTTATTTTCTAACTCCAATCTTCTTTCATAATTTTCAAAGTGTATTGTTCACCTTTACTTTCAAGAATCACATAAAAGTGTGTAGTTTAGTATTAAAAAGCCAAAGCGATCCTCGACGATGGCGCGATTACTTGCCCTGACTTAATTGCTATGCAAAACAAAGAGCTGCAATTGCATGATGAAAAGAGAGTGTCTTGGACCCAAATAATGACGACGACAAATTTAAGCCCAAGAAAGATTGTAAAAGCAATATTTTCAAGTGATCAAGTCTAAAAACAACTACTGCTTACCGGATTCTCGCTATCGACTGTAATTTTCTGCTCGAATTATTACGTATTTTCAAACTCGCGAACAGATTTTTTAGCCCTTTTGCTCATTATAACCCGGACACAATGAAAACGTAGCTACGAGTTGCGAATAAATACATCTGAACAGTTATCGGAGTAGCGATAATCGATGAAAAACTTACGATAATTGGAAGTGCATTGAAGTTCGGTAAGACCCCTCGGGTCTTATTCGTCGAAGTCTTTCAGGTTACGTGAAGTGAACTGGGGGACGTCAAATGACGCATCGACTATTGACAAACGGAATTGCATTAGCAGTCCAATTACTGTGTTTTTCTGTACGTGCTTCTGTATCAAATTCGAGTAACGTTGTACATTGAAACTTGGCTCGAATAAATGCAACGGCTTATTTCGTAATTTGTACTTTGAGTCAATGTTTTGCCATACAAGTTGCTTTTCAACATTATATATTATTTTCGTTCGACTTATGTATTATGCTGAGTGAATACTTTTTGAAAACTAATGTACAAACAGATATTGTATACAAGAAGTATTAATTGCTGTTTTATTTGTAAGCCACCAGAGACTGTTTGAAATTAAAAATTAAGACTCTAAAGAAAACTATTTTCTTTCCAACAGTATCCTAAAGTACCCTAAAATTTCTAAGTTTGAAACGACAAAAAGAAACACAAAAAATACAATTAACCCACTAACCCAGAACAAAGTCAAAACCTCCAGCTTCTATTTATCTAATAACCCTCCAACTGCCTGCTCCGAAACTTCCCCGAGCAAACAAACAGACCGTTCCTCCCATTACCGATCGAATCTCGCGGAGAGCGCGTTTTGCATAATGAAGCCTCGAAATTGGCGTCTCCCCCCCCTCCCGCCACCCGCGAAAAGGCGCGCGGAGCATCTCGATCCGAATGACCGGGTTACCCAATAATTCCGCGAGTCCGAGCCCGGCGAATAACATGGCATTAGCGGCCGCGAAATCCAATCGTAATGGGGGACCTCCACTTTCGATTCGCAATGATCTCTTTATTTCTTGCGCGGATCCCGAGAGAGCTGGCTCTTATTGCGCGCCTGCGGAGGCCGCGTCCGGCTCAAATTGTGCGGGATCGCCGAGGAATTCGCGGGGTAATGACGCCGAGGGATTGATCTTGTTGCGAT
>JAWWEM010016978.1:0-21964 GCA_035582935.1 Ormyrus thymus | reverse complement strand
CTCTGTGGGAGTTGCGTGGACAACTTCTATGTAACTATATTTTTTTACTGGTAAATAAATAAATAAATAAATAAATAAATAAATAAATAAATAAATAAGAATAAAAAATGATAACGAACTGCTTACTGGTTTGGGAGTGTAATGAAAGTTGGACGAAGTATCAAGCATTTTAAACAATGAATACATCTCAATTAATTTCCATGTTTCAGGGGGTTCTTCTTTATCTTTCTCATATTTAACCTCTACAGCCAGAGCTTCCTTGAATTATTTATTTTCTTTTGCTCTTCTATAAGGTTCATAAGACATTACAAGTTTATTATAATTGTAAGATATAATATTTGCAATGCTAGTTAGATTAGCTGTTTGCATTTTATAATATTCTGAGAGGTCGTGAATCAAAAAATAGAAATTGCAATTTGTGCCGAGAATTACAGCTGATATTTTATTTGAATATCAATATATGGCTGATTTATATAAAGGATGTGATAGTCAGCACAGATGATTCCATAGCATTATTATTTATTCATAACGACATGATTGATGCGCTATCAGTGTTCGCAGTTATATTGCAATAGTACATTCAAAGTAAGTTACTTTAAGATGGTTCTACAATTCCTATTATTAATATATACATTGATTCCATACAATTTGTATAAAATTTGTATAAAATATGAAAATAAAAGAAAATATGAACATTACTAATAGTCATTGGTTGTTAATTTTATCATGATAAGTGTAAAAGATAGGTTGGTATCGCCACCAAGCGCCAGTAGTAAAAAATAAAATTAATTCCGCTTGGTGGCGTATTCTAACCTTTTACACCTCTCATGACAAAATTAACAACCGATGACTCTTAGAGGTGCTCAAATTATTTACACGTTGGAAAGAAAAATACATAATAGTAAATTCAAATAAATTACAAGATTTTCCATCAGGGATATCATCCAAATTCTATATTTTAACGCACTATCTAAATGGAAAGAATTATTGCCAAAATGTGTTATATCCTATAGATTTGGAAGTGCAGAAGAAGACAGGTTTTGCTTCTATTAATATTATCGTAAGTGAGGGAGTTGCTAAAAATCAATTGCATCATCTTCGAAATTTAGCTAAAGCATCAAAATTAAAAATTCCTAAAGTAGGAATTTGTATCTAGTACCGCTAAATTATCAGAAGAGATTATTATAACATTAAATTTTGCCGATGATTTGAAAAGAACAAATTTACGTGCGTAAACCGCTCTTACATGATTTTTTTTTATATGAGAACTCTCACAAATACTGCAATTACTTCGTCACCGTCGAACATCTCTTTTCTTCAATTTCTTCAGCGACACGTACTAATAAAGCCCTCGAGCTCGAGCAACAAATTTGAAGAGCTCGAAGCCGCAGGAAGGCACTCGGGCGCAATAGATTCATCTCGCGGCGCTTACAAGGCCGATCGATCAGAGGAGTCCCGGCGCATCAGCTCTCGTCCGGCAGACAAATCCGTTTGTTTCTCCGACCTGAAACTCGCGGATCTCCGCTTCCTCTCGCCCTCCCTTCTCTCCCCTCGAGCGGATGAAACATTCCCACGAGTTTCGATACAGCTGCGAGTCGCGAATCCGAATTGTTTTCCAAGTTC
This sequence comes from Ormyrus thymus, assembly GCA_035582935.1. Lineage (NCBI taxonomy): Eukaryota > Metazoa > Arthropoda > Insecta > Hymenoptera > Ormyridae > Ormyrus > Ormyrus thymus. The sequence goes on along the minus strand of JAWWEM010016978.1, from coordinate 20,341 downwards.
GGCTTCGGCATACGTATAGGAACTTTTCAGCGCGATTGAACTTTAAGAGGTTGGCAAAGCCCGCGCGATTGACTGCCGCTTAAGATCAGGCTGTCTGGGCTGAATTTATTATACGCGCCGGGCAAAAGTGGACGCCATGCGTCATCGGCTTGTTTGCGCAATCCGTGCGAGATATTGGCGAGCTTTCCCCTCCCCCCACTCTCCATTGTTTAGTTTATATAAGCGACGCGGACGACTTGGCAGGACAGTCCTCGGACTGAATGGATAACTACGCCGGACGCCCAAGTTTCTCCGGGGCACTTTTAGCCATATTCCGCGAGTGGACTACTTGCGCTTGACGTCGCGCGGACATAAATCTCGAGTAGTCGCTGCCGCTCTGCCTTATTTGGCTTTGTTCCGAAGGCCAGATGCGCGCGAACTCGTTAGGGGAATGTGGAAAATTAAATTAGGAAAGGGCGAGCATTTTTGAACGTCGACCTTTACGTGCGACTTATCCCTCGTGCATTTCGCTCCAAATAAAGCAAGAGCAAACGCCTGCCGGGAGCAGGTAAATTTTCATTAACGTACAATGCAATTGCTTATGGAAAGAAACGCTTAAATTGTATTTTAGTGTTTTGCGTTTGTTGGCGAATTTTGCGCTGGACGTAATGGCTGAATTTTATTTACTGGTAACAAGGTTGGCCGGAGCTACACACCGAGCGCTGCCTCATAAATAATAGAAGCTCCGGCTGAGCTCTTATTGAATCATGAAAATTTAAATAAGATCATAAAGCCGTAAACAATCACAGCTACGTCGGTCATTGTATCGTTAATTTTGAAGCGTCCGATTCCCGCGAGAGCGAGGACGTGTCTCCTGCAACTTTCAGTACGGCTAAGCAGATACTCTCGTACCCCAGTTTCGCGACATCCAGGAGGCCAATGAAGGTATTAATACTTAATATCTCGCTAGAATCTCTCTCGCTAGCTCTCTTTATTTTACTTAAACTTGATTTACGCTGGAATTGTTGGACACACCGTTGCACAGAGATTTTCGAAAAGGAGAATTCTGCCTCGCGAGCGTTTTACCTGGAATGACCTCACTAAAGTACAGGCTGATTATAAACTATGAGGACTGCGATGCTAATGCTGATGTACCGGAGAAAACTGCTTATCAGATGCTTGTTTATTAACGACAAACACAGCGCGTGAATAATAGTTCGAGTATTTTCGTAAACATCAAAATCTCCATCCAAAGCCACTGAGCAGATATTCACGAGAAATATCACAAGTTATGCGTCGACCATTTAAGCTCAAGTTTTGCCGGCGACTTCTGCGGAAGCAAAGCCCAACTGGCGCTTTCATTCTTGTCGCAAGATTGGTCGACATCTCTGCGCGCGATTGAGTATTCGAACAAGCTCGAAAGCTCTCAAAGTTCGTCGATATATTCGGCAAGACCGTCCCGAGTCGGTGCCAAAGTAGCGGAGCGCCGCTGCGAATGACGAGCCTGTCAGGAGCAATTGGACTCATAATCTCCGCCTAATAATCCCTCTCTATTAATCAGAGCACGGATAATTAGTGATGGGGGGGCTACTTTGCCTGCCTTTATGGTTATTAGAGTTTGTTGATGAATATATTCTCGGAGCGACGGGTGAGCTCTCTCCTTCGAGTTCCTATTTGCGATGCGAATTCTCGCAGAAGGTTTGCCTTTGAAAGCAATCGAATCTCCTTTGATTCGACTCCCGAGTATTCCAATATCCTATCCTCTTTCTTCTCCCAGCCGCTAATTTAGCGCTTAAATGTTTGAGAACTATCGGCTAGTTTGCTCTTCGCTCGCGAGTAGTTACTTTGCTCTACTCCTCGACTAATAATTCAAATCGAAATTTATAAGTTCAAAGGACTTTCATCAGGGTCTTTTCATCCAGATATTTCGCCCATTGAAATATTAATCTAGCTGCTACAAATATTTACTCAACGTAATTGCAATAATATTATAAACTCACTCGTAATTTTAAATAGCGATGAATCCTTTATCAGCAATAAATTTCACCGGTGCAAAGAAAAAGCAGTTACATATTTTATACGATGCAGTAAACTGCGAAATGCTTAATTGCGCCAATTCCGAAGTCTCGTCGCCAAAATACCGCATTTCCAGCCAAGGATCTCAGACGGAACGTATAGCTAAGCAGCCCGTCTCAGCACCCAAGCATCGCCCTCTCTAAAATCCTCCTCCACCATGGAGCAGTCGATGCATAATTGCCTTCCCGACGTTCGTTCCTCGAAATCGCCGCTCGCGTTGCTGATTCCTCGTTTCTTGGATCTCCTCGCCTATATAACGTGGAAGCTGCATTTCGGCGGCATCTGTCGATCCGCCTTCTGATAACTGGAGATGGTCGGAGGCAAACACCGTCGCCCCCCCCCCATCCCCTTCCGTTTACCCAAGGCCCCGATAAGAGTTAGTGCGCCACTTGTTGACCCACTTCGCGCTGATCGTAACTTATCGAGGTCCGGCGCGGAGGGGGATATATTTACCCGTATGCCTCGCTAAACGCTCGGGGTAATATTTGGGGATTTTGTTAGGATTGCTAGTTTACAACCGTCGCTTGCGTGGGGTGAGGGCTGGCGGGTGGGTGGGGGGGGGGACTATCTGTGTGCGGCCGCGACCATATCGGAGAATTCGGTCGCGGTCAGGGCGCTTCCTCGTATCTGCGCAATTAATCGCTAAGACGTGGGTTATTTCGTCAACAATCGCTAACGATTTCTGGGCTTCGTGAGAGATTGGGCAGTAAATTTAGGTAAGTGTATTGTTCAGTGTCGTAAGTATAAAAGTTTATCAGACGATCGGTACTGGCGCGCTGAAAAATTTTTGAACTTTGTGTATTTTAAATAAGCAAGTTGAATTATGTAAATGAACAATGATATATAGTTGCTCTTCGCGATGATAAATAAGTCATTTCGCGCCGAAACTCGCATTAATCCGCATTAAGGAATCGACTTTCCCACGGCAATAACCATTGGAGGCAAATGAATCATAATCGTACAGAAAACGTTCGGCTACGTAAATCGCCGAGAGAACCAGCCGGACCGGGTTATTTCGCCGAGCGGCGGGCACTTTATCGCGAGCAGCTTCTCGCGGACAGCCGGCGCTGGAATTTATCTTCGGCCAGTGGCCGACACCGGACCAGCAGCAGCAGCGGCGGCAGCGGTAAGTACGTCTACGGGATTAAGTCCGGCGTAACCCTTCCGCCAAGTTCCCTCTCTTTTCCCCGGTACTGTGCTAACAGCGAAGATTTTCCTTTGCGGCGAGTCGAGGACGATCGATTAGCCAGTAGATTTAGCAGGCCGCCGCGAGCCCTCGGATATAGAGTCCTTGCGGCGTATTTACACTGGCCGGTCGGGGCTTAGCTGTGCCGCCTTCCCCGCCGGAACTTGGAACCGCCGCAAAGCCTCGCGGAGGTTTGCTTCTTTTGCCCCGTCCTCTTTTACAGTTGGGGCTTCCGACTAATTTTTCAGTTTCGGATTAGTTGGGAAGTTGCCGCCGCTGCTTTGGCTGGAGGTCGAGGCGGGGCGCGGGGATTTTTAATGCGCAAGAGATGCGGTTGCTTTGTGGTACGTTGGCCCCTCTACACGTGTGTGCGCGACCGAAACGCTGTGTGCTCTTGGCTGACGCCGGGCCCGCCGCCGCCGCTGCTGCTCGTATGAAAGCTCCTGCAAAGCTGCAAGATAAATGCGAAAAACTCGAACACAATGCCGACGAAGGGATTCCGTTAAAATTGGTTGTTTTGAGGTGGAATTTTTTTGCGCTAATCTGTGCTTAATTATTGCGGTTGCCTTCGGTCTTTCATTTGTTTAAATTGATGTTTTTAAAGGATTTAGCTTTGTGCGTAGGATTTTAAAGAATGCTAACGAATGCAAAGGAATAAGGAAAAATTAACTTGCAACCGTTGACAGAAATAAATCGATCTTGCACTTTACTAAGACAAAGGAACGGCACTTTGGCCACCGGGTAAGTATGCTGGATCGATTAAAAAAACTGTAAAAAAGGCAGCACAATGTATTTTAATCTCCTGAATCAGCATTGAGTCTCTTGGTTATTTTTTGTGAGCCCACCGCACGCTTACAGATAAAAAACAATCTCTCTCAGCAGGTGAATAAACAATCCAGCTTCCATCAGCCTGGCTGATTGCATTTTCAAATTTTGAAACAACACACTGGTCTAAACGCCGCGCAATCTTAATTCAAATTCAAATTACTTCGCCGCGGCAATCCGGGCGACTAAGCACCTGCAATTTCTTCATTAATGACAAGGCATGAATCCCAACAACAGCGCCGGCCCGGCATCTCTCGCCAGCTTCAAACTTCACGAATTCCCATAACCGGGGGGGCGAGCTTCTTCAATTATGGCCGAAGCCGAAAATTCCCCGAGCCCTCCGCCGGCGCGTAAACCTTCCCCAAGATTCCCGCGGCGCCTGATGCAGAGCTCCTAAGCGCTCGCGCAATTAAAAGCGCCGCTGGCTCGCGGGGGTAATGGAATTGCGCCCGGGTGTATTATTTAAATTGCCGCGGTATCCGCGCCCGTTCATTATCCCTCGCGCGCGCCGCCGCTGCAGCTGGATTAACCAGTCATAACCTCCGGCATAATGTATCGCGCGGCATCGCCGATGCCGGGATGGCGGGGAATGCATTCGTCTCTCCCTGCTTTCGCGAGCTCGCGAGTACACCCTTGGATTCGGGTAGCGTCGCCGGTGGCCTACCGCGAGCTAAAGGCGCTCGGGAATTTTCGCCGGGGAGGGCCAAATTTTTACGCGCTTTTCGAGTGCACTTAATCGAATTTATGTACCCGGCTGCTGCTTGGGAACGTCGGTTCCTGCGCTTTTTGGAAGCCGGCTTTTTTACGGTGATTTATCCGGTTTTTCGAAATTTCGTTCGGCTCGTGGGTTTTAGCGAGTATTTACGGATAATTTATGTTGTGTTTCGTCGACATTGTAGTATTTATCGCTGGTCATTTTTCGCGTAACTTACGTGTATCAATTTTTGTTCAATGTTCTCGTTGACATTTCTGTGCACGTTCTTGATTCGCATAACGCACTTAAAAACTGTCGAGAAGGAAATTTCTGATACGTAGTAATTTTTTTACGCTAAGAACTTCGTTCTTTTAATTTGACTCCTGTTTCCCGTTTTTTCGCGAGTTGGTCGAGTCTGGCAGATGCATATTTTGCCTTTTAGTATTTTGGACTTTTGAAACATTTAGAATTTCCTCGTTCGCATCGTCCAGAACTGCTAAAAATTTCTAAAGTTAAGTTTAAAGTAACGCATGCAAATGAAATTAAAAAATTTAAGGCAAATGGACAAGGACTTTTACTAACTTACGTATTTTTTAAACTAAAATTTTAAACTGTGAAACTGTGTTGCTCTTAAAAGTATTATGTTTAGGATACGGCAGCAATAATTAATTTTCATTGTAAACTTTTTAGTTACTTTTACTTTACAAGGTATTGCTGGAATATAAAATATTATTATAACAATCTATATAAACAACTATAGTAATAGTTATTATAGCAATATTAATTTGTGTCGTGCATAAAACGCAAATGCTTCCATCAAGTTGCAATGTAAATGTGGACCTCAAATAACGACTACATATACGACTTCCTGAATAATTACAATAGAATGTAATTTACCGCACTCTTTTGTCCTGGAAAATCCGAAAGTAGAAAGACGCAGGACCAAAATTTGGCACAAAATCTGATCCAACGTCGCGTAGACTGGAATTACAATAGCGTTCAAGCTAATTGCTCATTACTCTCCGCGGTTACGATCTTTAGTTAAAACGCGGAAATACGAACTTTCAAGTCCGAAAAACAAAATTACTTTAAATCACAAAGATTTTGCAGCCGTTGCAGCAAAATCGATCGACTGGTTTTAGGTGTCTTCAGTGCGATTTATAGATTACGACTTCCACTTGGCTCTTTAAAAAAGGTGAAGCAAACAATGCTATTTCTAAATGAAATTTAATTAAATAAACTGTCAATATTAATTCTCGTAATTGCATTTAAATACATCGACTAAAAAGAATCTTGTATACCTAATCCAATTCATCGGCGTCCTCTATTATTTCAAAGAGTTAAATTTTTTAATTAAAATCCCCTCGATTTTATAGGACAGCGTAACGCAGCCGCCCCAAGCGCCGTTGCCCTCGCGCGTATTCAAGCATCGTCGGTTTCCGCTTTCCCGTGGAAAAATGCAGGCGCGAAGCCCGTTAAAGTCTTTATACGACGCCGGCGCAGTGTTTCGCATCCTAGTTCTCGTTGCAGAGGGCAAAAAGCGAGAGAGCAGAATATGAGGAATCGACGTGGAAAGTAATACGCCTTTCCCCCCCTCCGCTTCCGCTTCTCCTTTCGCCCGCCGACTGGCACGGTGTACGCCGCAACAAGCATCGGTGCTTAATTAAATTCGCTGCGGTGCTTTGACGCCCGACGAAACTATCGGCTTCGAATTTCCAACGGCTTATCTGGTATCGCGCGGCGCGGCGACGTTCGTCGCGAGAGAGAGTTGGAATAGGGGAGCGTGTACATATAGCACTAACCTGTGCTCCGACAAGTCCGGCTCGCAACCTCGGAATGTCCGTGTGACTCCAGTCGGACTTGGCCCAGGGATCGACCCGACCCAAGTCGCTGCTCAGGTTCACCTCTCCTAGTTGATTGTGTACGAACTTCCTGACGTTCCAGGGCAAATCGTTGTGCCTGGGAAAGCAATTCGAGTGATTAACAAAAAAGCTCCTCGGCTTTCCAGTCGAAGCGCGATGCCGCTTTTGCTTCGGAGCCCGGTACTTGTTTTCAGGCTCTTTACATGTTTTCCGAACGGAAACATAACCCGATACTCGTAAAAAAGCAAATTTCATTTTGTCGCAGTTACTGATCACGCGACCAATCGAACATTCAGCCGTAATTCCGACAGTAAATAGCACGTGGGAAGCAGAAAACAAGTAAACCCTAATCCCATTGCAGCAGCCTCAAAAGCAAGCCTCCGCAGCAAAGCTCGCCAAGTTCCGCCAATCGATCAAGAACTATCGAGCATCTTCTCGGGGTATACCGGGCCGGAGAATCTTAATCTCGCCTCAAAGGCGGAACTCACCCGTCGATCAGAGGCACTTCAGTGAGAATCCGCCTGATGACGTCCAGCCTTTGCTGGTGCGTGGCGGGGGCGGTCTGGAGCAGGAGCGGCAGGCAGAGGCCGCCGAGGAGGAGGGCCGCGACCACCAGGAGGATCGGGGCGAGCACCCGGCACTTGCGCCGAGGGCCATCGTCCCGGCCGCGATCCTTGCCCGCCCCGGCCCCGCTGCTGCCGCTGCTCGGCGAGTCCTCGCAGGGGGGAGGCAGCCGCACGGTCCCGTTGCACGGAGCCACGTCTGGCAGTTCTGTTAGGCACGTTGTCTGCAAGGAGAAGAAGACGTTTCTTGGTATTAGCTATCCCTGAGAATATTGGCGCGACGGCGGGGCGTAGGACACTGGAAATTAGGGGGAATCGTATAGGTTCGTTTTGGTGCAATGGATTTTAATGCATGGAGTTGTTTGGAGATTGATTATTGTTTCATAAAGGATTAGTCAGTATCAGATAGTATCAATATTATACAAGCGATTTTCGTCATATTTTTTTTAAGAGCACTCGCCTTTAATCTCAATTTTTTTATTCGGATTCGCAAGTCTGATTCATAAGTAAACAGATATTTTTATAAATATGAACCCAGAAATTAAAAATTTATCGAAAATAGTACAAGCCCTCTTCACTGTGCATTCGATAAAGCTAATGTAAGAAATGGATTACTAATTGGAATTAAAGAAGATTACAATTTTCCAAAAGTAATAATATTTCTTTTTTTACCTCATATAATTAAATAAGCGCGTTACAATTGTATTTGTCATACTGTTCCAGTAACGGACAGTGAAACGAACTGTTCCCGAATAAAAACGCTCGCAGGACCATGCACTCCAAGGCCCGATGGAACTTTTTCAATTGTCCCGTGCGCGAAGTGACGCGCCGAATCTTTTAAACGAAGGAAGAACGAACGCTTCCCAAAGAGTTCGCGGCTCCGATGCGACTCGGAGCCCTGCACGAAGAAGACGCGGTAGGAGAAGAGCGACGGGCAGTGGGCTCGGGCGCGGAAGGACGAGCGAAACGCGAGGGATTTTCGTGGGGTTTAGGAAGATGATCGCGTAATCCTAAGAGACCCGTGGAGAGCATAATAACGGAATTAAACTATCAGCACATAATGCCCCGGTCCAGAATGCAGCGCCAGCAGTGGGGGGCTATGCAAACTGTCGTTGAACTTCCGAACTACCCGCATATCTGCGGCTTTCTCGATTTTACTCACTTCCTCCACCCCGTTCCATCTTGCTCTCGCGCGCGAACGTTCGTTTGTTCTGCTCCTCTGTCTCTTTCTCTCTCTCTCTCTCTCTCTCTTCGTGCTTCCTCATTTCTCCGCTCCTTTGACTTGTCCAAGTTTCCATTCGCGAGCGCGCGCTTCCATCTTTTATCTCTTTTTTTTACGGCTGTTGCGTTTATTCGTTTTTATCGTTCTTTTCCCACTTTGTTCTCTCGATTTTCCTTGCGGCCTTCTTTATTACCTTTCTTTTCATTTTTTACGCTCTTCGCCGTTTGCTCCCCTCAGCTGTCGGTATCTTTTTTATTGTTGTCTTTATTTAAAAGTTCAGCGCTTTAAAAGGTGTCGTTAATGGCGGAAGAAAAATATTGTAATGGCAGAAATTCTTTGCTAGTAAAACGCTGCCCGATGAGGGATGTAAATGTCAAATTTTCGCGATACGGAGTGCGAACTTTCATTTAATCTTTCGAGAGAAATGCTTAATTTGAACTTTATGATTGCATCTCGCGATGCGAAGTTGTAAAAGGCAAAAAAACAACATTCCCTTGGCAATATGATCATGAGGATGCTTTTTACCTCTCGGAGATAACACCAAAAGCACTTGCTGAAACTGTTGCTCATTTTACGTCTCTGAGTCTAAAGTAGCTGACGACATCTGCCTTCATAATGTGATGGGTTCACGGTCTGCTACGTATTTCTTTTTCTTGCAGCAATTGTCAATTCGCATATTTCTCCTCGAGGTTTTCCGCTTTGAGATATTGAAAAAGATTCGTGAGTTATATTCAAATATTTGAGCAGCTCGTAAGCCTAGAAAGTAAATCGTCAAATTTTTTTGAGTCTTTTTAAGAAGTAAAACAAATATTGTGAATTTTCCCATAAAAAGAGATTGAAACAATAAATCAATCAAAAATGTTTTCACTTTATTTATCTGACAATATAGGACAGAGATTTTGTTTCACACTTTCGCAAATTGAATCTTCAAAATGAAGACTTCCTTCCATTGAAAAATACGCAAAAATCGTCTTAATGAAAATGTACACATGCATTTTTCGCTTACGATTACTTTACAGCGAGCCTTCGTTCTCGGCTCTTTTTTGTTACAGTTACATTTCCAGCATTTTTTTCGAATACCGTCCTCAGTTAACGTCGTCGTCTTCTCTATATACTATATTTTCTCTTTGCATAAACCTACCCTACTTTTTCAGACCTTTTTCTGTCCCCGTCTGATTTAATTTCTCTTTAGTTCACTTTCTCGTTCTTCAAGTTCTTTTTATTTTTAGCTTTTATTTCACTTAACAGTGAAATTAGTAAGCGCAGTTAACTTAAGAAAAATTTACTTCAGTCTTAAATTAATTTAAATAACTTTAAAATACGAGTTCTGGTAGAATAAATTCTGAAATCTAAAGTGAATTATAAGGCAACGATCAACTAAAATCTGGATTGGAAAAATTTCTGTCTTAGCAGTAATTTTATTATTTACATTCACTTCGGTTAAAACCTTCATGAAAGATAATGTGCCAAAGTAAATCAAAGCAGTCGAAGCCCCCGCGAGAATCCTATTCTTTACCGCCTTATTTCCCTGCCTCGTGCAATGCGATTTCATTATCTCTAATACGTGACCGCTTAATTATTATTCTCTTTAGACCTCTTCCGCACACTCGGCTCCTTCCTCCATCATTGTAGTCCCTGTATACTCGTTATTCCCGGCGGTCGAAAATATAATCGCGCGAAATTCGCGCCGCGAGGGAAACGCAGAAAGCGAAGGAAAGCAGAGCCAGCGGGGGATAAGCGAGGCGGGCGACATAATTCGTTCTCCTTCATTGCAGAGCATCAAAGCAAACGTTAATTAAGCGAATGGACACGCTCCCGCACACTTGCGACGAGTACGTGTACACTCGCTGCGAGGAAATTGGCGGGGATAATAAAAAAGGTCTCGTATATAACCGAGCTTACTTCCTCTTCCTCCCATCCGTGTTTCCCCGGCCTTTTTCGTCCCGCACTCTTTTGACCGGCGTCGTCTTCGTCGCGACGCAAGTTAGCAGTGTAATTAAGGCGCGAGGCGCTGCGCAACGACTGAAAAGAAGAGGAGGAGAGAGAGAGGGAGAAAGAGGACACTCGTAAATAGTCATTAGCAGCGGCGCGAGAGCGCAATTTTAATAAAAAAAATCTTCAAACGGGTTCGCTGGCCCGAAAGGAAGTGCAGATGAACTCGCGAAATGAGAACAATTGAAAGAGAGAGGAGGATCCTGAGGGGGAAAGTGAGTTAAAAATGAAGATGCAGGTTAAAGATTAAACGACGAGGAATGAATAATTAAGAGAGGAGGCGGTATGTTTTTTGAGGGTTTAAAAGTTTTATTCTCAATAAAGGTGACGTTCTCAAAGACTTGAGTTCAGTTTTAATGGTCTTCGCCAAGAGTGTTTGAACTCGGAGGTATTTTTCGATTTCAAATAGATTTTCATGTATTAAAATGTTTAAATTGAAGCGCAAAAGGCCCGAATAAAGTCGAGTAAATGTGATACAAAGAGAAACTTTATATAGTGCTGATCTCAACACTTTTTTTAATTTTTCTAGAAATAATCTAATTTTCTTTCTACCTATTTAAAATGAAAAGGCAAAATGGAACTTGTTCATTTTCGAAAATGTACAAACTTTATTCAAATTGGGGAAAATTCCAAAAAGCGAATCCACTTAACTCGACAATTTACCTCCATACAAATATCGCCGAGCTCCGCATTTACATTTTCGTCCCCCCGCCGCCGTAAAAAGCGAGTTTTTCTTACCTCGGCTCAACTTTTCCATAATATAATCCCCCTTCGTTATCCTCGTACACGAGAAAATCGCGCAACTAAAACACATGGAAGGAGGCGCGCAGCGGCACCGCCGTAACGAGAAAAGTACTGCTAGGGACCAGAGAGAGAAAGAGAGAGAGGGGAGGGGAGCGGAAGCTGCGCGCGGGATTAAGCGCGCGTGCAGTCTCGAGTCTTTTTGTAATCGAATTCCGGAGTTATATGAGCAGTTAAGGCACGTGCTGCGTGCCCGACTAAGCCCGTACGTTGCGCGCTGCAGCACACGGCGACCGGGGAGCGCATAAAGTTTCAATGCCTCCGTTTTCCAGTTCGAATTTATCGTCATTGCTTAATACATAGTGAGTGTCTACTAAACGACGCTGCGCGCGTCCCCGTCTTCCCCGTACCCACCCGACTCGGTTAGTTCACGTACCGACGCCCTGCCCAGAAAGTAAGTATGATTGTACTCGATTTAACTGCAAAGTTAATAACGACACTTCGGGGGAAGTCTGCCTTTTCGGGCTTCGGCTTTCCACGAATCGAGATGAGAGCTTTTTCCAAATTCACCATTGCAGCTCCTTCACTTTCTAGCGACATTAGAACATCCAAGCCTTTTTATCGGTCCCACCGATCGCGGCTGTCACGCGGCATTTGTCGCTTTTTTGTTTCTTCATTGCGGAGCTCGGTTCCGCTGACGCATCGCGATATATTCTACGGTCTGTCGTCTGGCATCAATGTGCAGAGTGCAACTTAGAAAGCCGTCTACTGTAGTTAAATGTGGATACTTGCTGGCGGACCACCGAGTGTCATGCATTTACGAAGTTGTGTCCCATGGCATTATATAGTTTCTATCGAACAAAGGCAACTCGTTTAAGCAACTGTACTCACATTATAAACGAATGCAGTGCATTCTGGTTTGTCGCGGCGCTAATGATTTCGGCGCGCGAAATAAATCTTCATTGCGCTCGGTATTTTCGATGATTTGCGCGGATGCATAAGCCATTACTTCAGGTACTATCTTGTTTAGAAAACTAATTTGACAATTATTGAATCCATGTAATACGCTGCATTATACGATTTCAATAAATATAACGTGAATGCTCTACAGCTGTAGAAAAAGCTATCGACGCGAATTCAAGTCGCAATCAGTAATCTACTAATTGATTTAAATTAACATTTAGTCGTTCAATTATTTCCCAAATGGCGGCAGTTCGTAACAAATACGGTTCGTCACTTTTGGCACGATATTCTTTATGTATCTCTAGATTAAACGTACGAGACGTTAACGTGCTTCAATATATACGCGCGCTTTCAAAACGTTCGTTCAGAGTAAAGTGTATGGGTAAATTTTCGACAGCGTATCAATCAAGATATTTCATTTTGTACGGACACGAATAGTGATTTAACGGAAAAATCAACGGAAAGTTGAATGAACCCGGTTTATATGCAGTGGAACATTTTGCGAGGCTCGGAGTAATCAATTAATCAGTTCAAATAATTTGGAATGAAGATTTAAAAATAAAGTAAAATCTCTCGGCGCTTGTTTATCTTACATTTATGAAAATAGTATTATAAAAAGTTTTTATTCTAAAGAAGTATTAACCAATCCTTCTTTCCTGCTGAATAAATTCCACTTTTATTTGAAAATGTTTAAAAGCAAGATAATCGCGTAAAAATACAACTCCAGAGAACCAAGTCCGAGATAAAGTTGATGAGAAATGGAAAGCAAGTCCACGTAAGTAATTTGTTGAATAGCCGACAAGTTCGCCGGGCAATTCACCAAGCATCGCCGCATCCAGCGCCACCTTCGAGGCTCCGCAGGGTCGAGATTTGACAGGAATTTCATCGTAAGAAAATACGGAGTCACTTCCATTGGCGGAGCGGAGCGTCAGGTGCTAGATGAAGGTACTTTTTGCCGGGGTCAGAAGAGATCTTTTTCCTCTCGAAATCGACGCTACGTGCAGTCCGCAGATTTACTTCGTCCGCAGTGTGCCGGAGCCACTTGAGTCATTGTTCGGGCGCGCCAGTTAAAAAGTTGTGAATCATTCTCATTTTCCTCGTCATTTAACTTTTATGGGATAAATTATGATTGCGCCGCTCGAGTTCTTTTCGTTTATTTCTAAGCGACTCGATTTCAAACAAGTTTGAATTATCTAAGGAAAGTTGTGCCGCGGCTCGATCGGGGATTAAGAGCTCTTTTTTAAGCTCGGCTTGAATTTCCGACGATCTGTTTTTATTTAAAATTTATGCCCCGTAAACAACACAATGCTGCTTGGATGCAAAGCTCCAGTTTTCGTTGAAATACTCGAGTGCCAGAGATTGCCGCCGTAAAGCAACAAATTCCACAAATTCATTTCAATTTTAAGACTGTCTCAAATAAATTGCTGTTGCTGATACCCAGCCAGCTCACCGCATCATTCCCCGTAAAATAACAACTCCTACTCCATTAATCCTCTTGCCGAATCCCTGATCCCCGAAGAAACCCATTGCAAAACAACTCCTCTTCGCAAAAGCGAAAGAGACGCAACGGCATAAATCGGTAAGTAAAGCGCGCGCGCGCGCGCGCGAGAGAGAGAGAGAGAGAGAGAGAAGGAGAGAGAGGAAGAAGAACGAGAGGCGCAACATAACGCGGCCGCGCTTTCAATCAGGCAGCTGCAGCCGCGGCGGCGGCTGCGGGGGAGATGCAGCACCTCCTCTCTGAGCTACTGACCCGGAAAGCCCGCGCGCATAACTATGCCGATGACCCGCCAAGGTGCGCAAGAGCGCGCGCTGTACACACAGAGGCTCTCTCCGCGCACGAACTTTCGGCGTACGTATTTCTCCCCTCCGCTCGCGGCAGTCGGCCGGCCGCGCGTGCACGCGCATAATGCACGCGGCGGAGTCTCACTTGTTCTCCGACGGGGGGGAGGGGGGGGCGCATGCGCCGGGGAGAGTCCTTGTCGAAGGGAGAGAGAGCTTTATTTTCCAACGAGAGGCATTCAAAACATCGGTTGACCGTTTGCCAAGCTCTGCTGAGCCGCGCACTTTTTTCCTCCTGGCTTCGGGGTGGGGACTTTGTTTACTCGAACGGACACTCCGAAGTTTTTGGAAAATTTGAGGTTTGCCCGCAGTTCATCGATACGGTGCTTTATGTTTCGGAGCTCTTTCAATTCAATGGATTTTTATGATATATATTTCTAGCGGACTTTTTGTTCGGGGAGAAATGTGAGAGCTGCCTGCGACATTTGAAATAGCGAAAAGCGGCGCTTTTTTGAAGATGTCAAATGTTTAATGTCATTTTCATCAATGAAATTAAAAGATTATTTCAGAATTCGGAGATTTTATCAAAAAACTCTCAAACGGATTCCTTCATGCTCTGAAAGTTTTAAGCATTCCCTTGGTAAACCGTTTAGGTGCTTTCGTTGTAAGATATTACGCTGGAAACCTTTCACAAAAAACTGAAAGCACTTTTAAGTTTCCACTTTTTGGGATTATAATGGCAAAATTCATCTCGTAGATCGTAGATCGTTGCCTATCACAAAGATCAACGTAAGCTTTGACCGATCTCACGCTGACGCGCGCCAGCATTCGATTAATGAATTAAAGCGCCAAAGAAAAAGTACAATCCCGCTCGATCGCGAGATAAGCTCGTCTGGAGGAGCAAGCCCGAAATAAAGCCTCTTTCTCGCGGGGGAAAGCAAAATAGTTCACTCCAGTGGCTAATCTGCCTATCCCCGGGCACACACAGCCCGGCGGCCAGGCGAGCAGGCGCCCGTACCTTGTCTCGCCGGCAAGTGTTTTCGCACTCACTGCGGGCTCGAGGAGCTTAATTACCGACTCAGTGGAAGCGCAAAGGCGGAAGAGCGTCTTCTCGCCGCAGCAGCGGACCTTTCCACCTAAGGTCGCACAAAGGATCTCCGGGAGGGAGGGAGGGAGGGAGAGAGAGAGATCGAAAAGGTAGACTTTCCGAGCCATTGGCGGGACACCGTCGTCGTATACGATTGGCCGTTGAGCCGACTAGGATGAGGCGGGATTGATCGGGGCTAATCTCGTTAGACCGTTGCGTAATCGCTCGGCGCTCGTCGCTGTATATATATAGACTTTAAAGAAGACGAGCGCCTCGCTGACGCGGCAGCAGCTGCCACCTTCAGCCCCGGCCAAAGTGATTTCGGGCTCGGGGCTGTGTGCGCCGCGTCCGTGTGCCGCCAATCGCTCCGGTGCTTCTTTTTAATTGCCCCCCCGAAGTTTTCTTCGTGTTTCTTCGGCGGGGGTATCTGGGGGCTCCTCGTCGGCTTATATTGGATGGGTAATCGGACCCGGCAAGACGTAGTAATTATGTGTTCTTGCTAAGCTGAGAGATTTCGAGCTTGATGAGATGCCCCGGAAAGCGAATGGAACTGCTTTAACGCGCTCCTCTCTGTGGGTTAATGCTATATTGGATTTTTAAAAAGCGTAATTTTGAGGGAAAAAATTGACTTTGGGTTGTCGAGTCATTTAGGAAAAGTTGGTGCGTTGATGGTAGGAAAACGAGCTTGCGAAAATCTTGGATTTCGAGCTTAAAAAGTGTGCATTTTTATTCATAAAGTACACTTAATGATGATTCAAAATTCATAGAAAAATAACAAATTTTTAAACTCTACTCCGCGCAATTGAATTTTTTTTTGGCAAAGTATATAGTTTTGCAGAAATTTTGTTTCTGTTTTTCTTTTGTTCGCATCCATTATGTTCAGGCACCGTTGACATTTTTTAAATTGCTTGTCACGTCGTGCAGAGCATTTCGTGATAAAACAATTTTCACCCCATTTGTCTCACGTTAGAATCCACTCTCCGTTTCAAAAAAATAAATTTTCGGAGCGATACGTAAAGTTATTTCGAAATGCACTCTGCACTCCGTGCATTTGTCACGGACCTTAAATGCTCTCGATAAATAAAAAAGCAAGATATTGCAAATGTATAAGGTAGATCTGAAAGAGATACGAAAATCCAGGGGTATATTGCCGAAAAATATCTCCGAGATAGCAGTAAAACTATTTCATGCATTTTAAATGAGAGAAAGTAAAATGGACCTTTAAAACAAGAACCGAAACGATCTAATCTCCCTCATTACTCTTCTCTCCCTCCCAGCCTCGGCCGTTCCACGAAAAACAGAGTCTGTAACTCCCGTTCTTTTTGTTTTCAGCCGCTATATAATTGCCGACTAGTCGTTTAGCTTCTCGCGGCGGCCGATATCTGCTAAATTCCCTCTCTTTTTCGCTCCACGTCCGAAAATTCGGTTCTAATTAAAAAGAAGAAGAAAAAAGAAGGAGAGGAAAGCGAGGCAGTGGCGCGGAGCTAATCAGTTTTGCATTTTCCATGCGGAAGTGGAGAGAACTGCTTCTGGGCGTCGCCGCAATATTTTCCGCATATTCCGCTTTTGTGTTTCTCCTCTTGCCTGGGCCGACGCTCTCGCGGGACCAAATAAGCGCTGCTAATTTCTCATGCTCGCGGAGCCGTTAGCCTTTACAGAGAGCCGCAGCGGCGGCTGTCCGAAGCCGAAGGGAAAGAGATACGGACGGACGGCGAGCGAGGGAGGGAAGGGTGATAAAGCCTGAAAAGAGGGAAAAGAACCGGCGGATGCTCGGGGTATTTTATTATGGCTTTAAAATGAATAAATATGCATTTAAAATTTGAGGACTTTAAATGCAGGAAATTTACATAAATGCATGAATTTCGGCTATTTGGAAAAAATTTTTATGACGGTCACTCGGTTAAGTATTCTTAGCGCTGCAGTAAACTTCCATTTTATGCTTTTAGATATTTTTAGCTAGAATATCGTTACAAAAATTGCATAATTAAAGCAATTCTTGGCAAAATTTATTTTATATAAAAAATGGACACAATTCAACTAAAAAATTTAGTATTTATTCTCTCTTTTTTAAAATAGTGATGAGCGGCCTATTGAAGCACCTAAAGAATTGGTTTTGATTGGTCAATGTAGAATAGGAATTTTTAAAAATGAAAATTGATTTTTGCCTCGCTTAAAAAGTAAAATAAGTCGGTAAAATTTAAAAAATTGAGGATTTAAACTTGGGGATGTAAAATTGGGGATAATAATTAAAAGTAGAGAGCAGTACACTGAGAGAATTTTTTCATAAAAATCACCATAAAATTTACTAAAATCGTGGGACGTAGTGATTTTGTAGGGAACTTGATGCGTGTTTTTCTTAAAAATTATTAGTTATTTTTAAGAAAATTTATTCAACGCAACGTAAAATTTTACAGTTTACGCACAATAAAAATTTTTATCAATCATTTTTCTAAAACTTTCGTCAAATATTCACGTATTCGTCCGATTTGTCATGGTAATTTTTTCAGTTAAGCGGGCTAGATCAGTTGCCTTCAGAGCGCTGCTCTCTTGTGTGCTTGATTGAAAATTGAAAGTAGATCTGGACAAACACATGCAATTATTTATTTATTTATTTATTTTATTTATTAAACGGGCATAAATTGTATATAGCCTCCGACGCGCACGCAATCAATAATATAACAAAAATGAAAAAATAAAAATACTAAATAAGAAATAGAAATGAATAATACATTATTATTATTATTATATGAAATAGTGGATGGATTTACTAGTTACTAAAAAATCGGTTACTATCTCGAACAACAGTCACAAGCAACGCTGAAGCAACCCAGTCTGACGTTTCGAAATATCAAAGTCTCTGGTTGCGCTCCTAAGAAGCTGCATCTCGTCGTGCGGGTAATTTGCTTGCGCCTCTCGAAAATTCTAAAAAGCAAAGGAGGACGCCAGAAGAAGCGAAGGAGAGAAAGCCGCGGCACAGAAGAGGAGAGAGACGAGGTAAGAAAGCAAAGGCACGCACGGATAAAGATATGCCGAGTGAGTGAATACAAGCGGAGGGAGAAGGCCCGGGAGTAAGCAAGAGTCGAGGAGAGATTTACCTCTAAACTACCCGCTTATTCGCTTTCTCTCTCGGCGGGAAAGTCTTGCGCCTTTGTGCCGCTGCCGTCGAGCCTTTTGAATTTACGTCGACGAGAAATTTATACGAAAACTTGACAATGCTTGCTCGGCTGGACTTTGCCCGGTTTACTCTCTTTCTCTCTCTCTCTCTCTCTCTCTCTCTCCCTTCGCCTCTCATAGTTGTTTTCTCGCTCCCTCCCCCCGCGCGCTATCTCCTCCCGCGTTTTTCTACTCTTTTATCGTTCCCCCCCCCCCTGCCGTCGCCGTTGCTGCTTTTTTTTTCTTCTCGTCGCACTCTTGTGTCATCTTTCTTGCGGTCTCTGCTCGTGTATCTCTTAGGGTCTTCCTTTCTACTTTTTACCCGACTTTCTTTCTCGCGGGCTGCATTTTTTCCGTCTTGTGCTTTTAATGAGAGTTTTTAGGGAGGATTTCGCCTGGTATTTCACGCTTATCCATATCTGATTCTTCTTCATCCCGTATAAAATGTATGTATTGGCGAAATTTAGGTTGCGATAATAAACAATGCGCCATGGAAATCCCTGGGTATTTTAATATATTTCTGCTAGCATGTATATATTTGTATTGTATACATTTGCAAGATGCGTAAGATTCAGAATTATTATTGCATATTGAAAATACGCCGATAAAATAATTTGTAATTGAATTCGCATCATTAATTACAATGAGGGGAAAACATTGTTTATCAAACATACATTTCGAGTTCAAAATAAACACCTTAACGCGGTAATTATGTACTTGTCAGTACATTATTGAGGTTTTTATCCATTTTCAATTTACATTGACTGATCTCTTGAAAATTCAAATTTAAATGCCTTTACAGAGCTGCCTGAATTCAAAATGCATGGAAATGAATTGAAAGTTGGAAAATTTTTCTGCATTTGGAGAACATAATTAAAGTACATTTAACATCTGTATTTACATTTTCTGACTGTAAAACTGTAAGCGAAGCATAAATTCTCAATTCTTTGAGGTCAAAGACTTTTTTGATTTGTCTCGTGAACATTTTTACCATCCACAATGAAAATTCTTACTTATTTCAATAAAAATGAAATTTAATCCAGTCATGAATTCTAATCGCAAAGAAGCACAGTATCTGTCTGAATATATACGCAACGCGGCAACTCTTCTTAAGCTATTTTCACTATTGTCGGCTTCCTTTCAGCCCCATACTCTTTAACGCTTCGCATATTATCTCCCGATTCTCTTTACGCCTTTGTCTCGTCAGTCTCGAGCTCGCTCGTTTATCACCTCCATTTCTCAATTTCCTCGTTACACCTCTGTCGCTCGCCCGTTGGAATTCCTTCGGAATCACTCAGCTGTGTTACTCCTCTGTGCAGTCCGAGAAAGAGAGAGAGACATTTCTCTTGCTCGATTTTTTTCGCTCTCTACATGTATACGCGGAGCCGCGCACGCCGTTATCGCCTTTTCGCTTCTTTTGTTCGGCGTCGCACTGCAGTGCGGCAGCGGCGGCGGGCGGCGGCGGGCGGCGGCGCTTACGTGTTCCTTTGCACTTTATTCCGTCAGAAGCCTTATTTTTCTCTCTTTCGCTCTGGCTTTCCCTCCATTTTAAAGCTTTTATCTTTGCGCGAAGGTACGCAAGCCGATGCCCGGCCCGAGCGCGCATTTCGTACTCGAGGATCGCAATATGGAACTCGTTTTCCGCCCTGAAGGAGAGGAATTTCGGAACAGCGCGGTAAATACGCCGCGAGTTGTTACAGAATCACTTTCTCTTTCTATTTCAAACGGATCGCAATTACAAACGAGCCGTCGCATACTTGTGAGGTACGCGGAGCACGAGAAGGGTTTAATTACTTTTCGAAAAGTACCGCTCCAAATTCAAAACTACGATATTTCGACGAATATTTGGCAAAAGTAAGTCAGAGCTACTGCACTTCTGTTGGCAATCGCGAGAAGCTTGTTATTTACACGTACTGGTGTATTAAATGAAACTACGAGTGAAGATGAGCATTCG
The DNA here is from genome assembly GCA_035582935.1 of Ormyrus thymus. NCBI lineage: Eukaryota > Metazoa > Arthropoda > Insecta > Hymenoptera > Ormyridae > Ormyrus > Ormyrus thymus. The sequence continues at coordinate 265 of JAWWEM010016978.1, read as the reverse complement.
AAGAACGGGATTTTCAGTTGACTGCTCGAAAAAGCAAGTTCACGATAATTGCTGACTTAATGTGTAAAGGATAATAAACAGCGAGGAAAAGTTAATAAACGGAAATGCGTACACTAATCAGTTGAAGGATCTGCAAGTATAATTGGGATGGAGCTATTATTTATGTAATATTAATTCGCTTCATAACCACCCTGGTAGAAAAGAAACAATTTTAAATAGGTAGCAAAATAATTTATAGGTAGTATTTATGGGATATTCAAAATAC